>CM076579.1:936020712-936308212 GCA_034641835.2 Pinus albicaulis | reverse complement strand
TAATGAGTGAAATAAATATCTCTTTATCTCCCCTTTCGATCCGAATGAGCCAGTTTGGGGTAGCTTCACACTTAGTGAGAAATAGTATCTTCTAATGAAATACAACTTTATTTTTGGAACTACTTAAACTTTTTTACCAAGGGACTTCACTGCAAACTATGGATTACCTTTGGCTTAGTTGACAATTATGAGGGGTAGTTGCCCCGCCAAACTTCACTGGCACTTTCATTTAGCATCACTGCTTTGAATGAAATTCATGCCACATGGATTGGACAAATCATGGCAAGCATACGACCCTTGTCCACAGCTTATCATGCCACATTAGTATGCTAACCTATCCACGGAACCAATTTACCATTAGTAAATTTATCAGTTTAGTTGTTTAAGTTCAGGTGCAGGTGGAGCTTCACTAGGACTATGAAGTAATGAAGGAAAACAATATATATTCATCCTTCCTTTCAATTTGGACAAGCAAGTTTGGGGAAACTTCCTATTCCGCAAGAAAAAAAACTTCCATTGAAATAATTATTTGTTTTATAACTACTTCAAGAAACTTTCCCAAGGGGGCTTTTATTACAAACTGCAGATTTCCATTGGGTTAATTACCATTTTTGAGGGGTGGTTGTCCCATCAAAATTGTCTAGCACTTTCATTAAGTCTCATTGATTTCAATGAAATTCATGAAAAATGGATCATAATGATGATGTCAAGAATGAGACCCTTATCCATGGTTTATAATGTACATTAATATGTTAACCTCTCCATTGAACAATGCAACATTAGCAAATTTATCAGCTTAAATTATTTTAAAGCCTATCAATTTTTTTAACCTAATTCCAAAGAATATAAGCATGTCTCATCTTTCTGCACTTAAAGTGGCACATTTCCATGACTATATCAATAATTAATAATTTTTCCCAAAGGCTACATCATCATTTAATAGCCACATCATGTAAACCCCACATAAAGGAGGAGTATGTCAGGTAGGATTTAATTTTGGGTCATTGTCACAACACTTGTTCTATATTGTTATCAAACTATAGGTTGATAGATAATATTTTGATAATATATCTAAGAATGTCAATCTTTTGTTCCTCACTCCATGATCACCAAGGTGTTTTCCTCTTTATAGGCATTTGGCTTGACCTTAACAAGGTTGACCTTGGGGTAACAATCAATCTAGAAACCTTCAGCTAATCAACCATAGTAGAGGGGATTTTAGTATGCCAAAATTTCCTAGGAAAATACGTCGGCCTAATTGTAAGCATGAATACAAAAAATAGAAAAATTATAAGAATTCGCATCCCTAAAGGGGTATGTTAATCAGAACAATTTTTTCAACAATTGAGTTGAACAAGGGTTAGAGAATGATTGGAATGGAACTGATCGAAATATTGAGTTGAAAAGTCAATTTATTAAAAAATTATATAACATATTCAAACAACGGTGATAACAACATAGAAGTTTTCACTTAGAATTATGTACCAACCCCTTACTAGGAAAGGATATCAGTACAAACGACCGATCCACTTTATCATATATTTTTTTAGATGTTATTTTCAAGAGAAAAATCTATTGTTTGGATTCCTTTTCCCATTCTACACTTTCCCATGAAGAAAGCACTATATCAAAAATAAACTTCTTCTGAATAAAACTCATTTACTTTGGGTCGATACAAGTTGAAATCCACTGAATTTTTATGGTTAAGCCTTTGCCGAGAATAATGTATGAGGCATCAAGAAAAACAATTAATTTCTAGGAGTTAGCACCTAATGGTCTGACTAGATGAATATTATGGGATTAACTTGATCATTACAATTCCATATTCCCTATATTGTAGAATATAAAAAGTTCCCAAGGGCCAAGAAATGTAGAAAATATCATTACCAATAACCTTGATATCTTGAAAATCTCACAGGGAAGTTTATATTTCCTAGGGACTTCTCATCTTTCATCCCATTAAGCACTACGAGGACATTCTCTTCTAATATGTGCTTCAAGGATATCTCATTCAATACTCCACAACTTAGTAGGGATACCACTCCTTGTCTATCAAGGGCCAAGCCTCACTAACCTGATCCTTCAAAGGAGTGTTCTACATCAATATTTTGTATGTATAATGTGAATGTATATTTGATGTTTTCTAGGTCATCAACCAAGATTCCCTCTATATTATTAATCTTGTGATTGTTTCTAAATAATTTTGTATGCTTGATTAATTATTGGAGGGTTCATCAACTTTCACCATTGTAAATGATCCTTGATTTTGACCCCTTGTCTCCATATCCTTCCTTTCATTTGAGTATACAATCCTCCTTAGTCATCTTTTCCTGTAGGGTGACCATGACATTAGGAATATCCTCCTCAAGAATCATGCACACCTCAATTAATTATGATATTTCTTTTTTTATGTCTTCTTTTCTATCTAGCATCCTTCCTCCCCCATCCATGAAGGAGCTTGACCATTATTCAAATATCTACCTCCCACCATAGTATCTAGTCATCATTGCCTCATGGTCTAGGAACTAGATTGCATAAATTTGTGATCAATGTATATCAATGTTTGGCAACAACATAGGATACATTCAACTTGAAAGGAAGAGACATTGGAAATTAACTCCAGCCATTATGATGATAAAGTGTTATTTCATCTTCTGGAGAACAGATCCCATCTAATATAACTTGCAGTCTTTCAATATCCCTCATGTTATACTAAGAAAAATCGGCCTATGAAATCCATTTATTTTCATGTCTAGTTCACATCAAATATTAAAAATCTAGATTTACATATTGACCATGTTTTGTTTACTCTTCCGGAGAGGATAAACAAAAATATGTCTTTGCTGCCTCCCTCCCACTTTAACATATTAAAGTCACTCAAGAGAATCCATTCAGTAACTGGTAGTGAATTATCAATCCAATCCAAGAACTGTCTACAATCTATTGCAAGAGACACATCGTCAATGGAACAAAAACTATTCACCTACCTAGAAATCCACACTTATTATTCAAATCCGTACCATGAGGGACAATTGTTGAAATCAATTCAGGTGCTAATCCAAGAATAATATAAATAGAGTTCATTCTTGGTTAATGGCCTAGAAAGAAACATGCCAACAAATTCCATTCATGATTGTTGAACATAGATCAAAGGCAGTAGTCTTGACCTCCTACAAACACAAGACATAAACTCTTTGTCTTGAATGGAATCCTTAATTAAAGCCTTTTGGAGGGGAGGGTTATACCCTTTACATTCGAGGATCAAAAAATAAGATTCATCCTATAACATTACCTTTCATGTTCAATTCCTAAAATGTATCGTTGATCAACATCTCCTTAGAACCTTTTTTTCCATACTATGTGTCATTGGTAATTGCATTATTGTAAGGAATATTCTTCACCATATTTGAATATTTAGAAGGATGATTGATTCTTTTTGTCCATAGTTAGAACTTTTCCTTTTACCATTGTATTGTATATCACAACCATCATGATTGTCAACAGTTTTGGACTAATTCTCTTTGTCTGATTATCAGCAGTCTTCAAAACTTCTTTTTTTCCTTCTGGACAAGTATACCTTTGGGCCTAACTAGGTTTCCCCTAGGATATTTCAGCCAACATTTCTGAATAATTGTCTTTGCTAGTCTGATCATAATTGGACACTCTTCTATGAGGGCATTCATTGACATGATGATCTAGCACTTGGCATGAAAAACATGAATTTAGAGACTTAATACATCTCAGTTTATCATTAAAAGTTCTATCTATGCCAACAAGATTAGTATATTGGTGCAATGGTTTTGTCAAATTCATAGACAAACAAACCTAAGGAATTTCTTGATATGTGGAACACTCTCTTAGACAACACAAATAAAAACCTTCCCAAACCTCTCTATTATTGGCTTCGTACCTCTTGGATTGATCTAGCATGTTGGAGAACTCAATGAAAAATGGAAATTTGGCTTGAATGAAGTTGGAAGAATTGAAATCTTCACTCAAGGATTGAACATCAATGATGGAACCAACTATATTCCAAGTGCCTTGGAGTAGAACAATGTGGGAATCCTATTTTGAGTCAAATATATGTGATAGCTAGTGATAACCCAAGGCTAGAATGGGATTACATGAATATATTATTCTTGTTCCTCTAATGATGTTCAAACTTCACACCATTACTAGAAATCCTATTCTAAAGGATATTTCTGAAGGTAATATAGGAGATCGTCTCTTTTTTCACAATTCCTGCTTCCTTTTGGTAAAGGAAGGGGCGTGATAAATCAATAAGGGAAGATTGGAAACAATGGACTCTTCTTCAGTATTGGATCTTTGAGGAAATTTTTAGGATCGTTTAGGAGGAACAATAGTTCTAGTCCCTTGAGAAAAAATAAAAGTAAACAATCCTGGTATGGAATTAGGGGTCTAGCAGGGGCTAGAATAAGTGAGATTTGGCAAAAGGCATGAATATGTACATGATATTTGGCCATAATGTTTTTTTATATTTCTTTCACTTGGTTAAGACATGTATGGAATTTTGGTTATTAATAAACGATATACAGAAGAAAGTGAGTTTTGCCTTCAGGTAACAACTTTTTAAGCCATTAGATACCTTAGCCAAAAAGTACTTTTCTTGTGTTGTTAATATTCCCATTGTATGACATCATGCTCATATGCTAACTATGATCTTTACAATTGATGGGTTATTATAATGAACACTAGTTTCCAGTTAAAGTGAAGCATCAAGTTTGACGCTCTTTAAAAATATGTTTACCAAATTCTTGAGCAGCATAACGTTTTTAGGGAAAGGAAAATACTCACTCACAGAAAATATTTTTTTGACATTCTACAAGAAGGAAATTTGGCTTGCTGGAGATATATTAATTTTAACAGTAAATATGTTAAATGAGTATGTTTTATTTCTCACCCCATATCCATAGACCATAATAGTGGTTTATAAGGTTGTCTGAGAAACTATTAGGAAATCACTACATGCAGCCAACATATTGTAAGCATTTGATCACATTTGGAGATAGCTCACTCTAGTGATGCATTGATGGCCCATGGTTCATTGATTATTTTTCTATGAGAATTACCCTAAATGTATTTTTTATTGTATTTTTTGTGGGTTCACTTCTTAGGAGAAGAATACCATAGTTTACAATTTATCTTTTTTGTGCATTCTTCTCAAATACACTGAGTATACTGAGATTTCAGGATTTAAAAATATTTCATTTATTTCAATTGAATATACAAATATATTTGTGGCTTATAACCATTTTATAGTTTTGTTTTTAAGAAATTTTGTACTTTTCCTTTTGTGGAGACATAGAAGCTTGCTCGTTTAAGCAATGGAATTTATTTTCTTGCAACGTGACATGTATGATTGAGGAGTGATCTTAAACTGAAAAATCTAGCAAGTAGATTATTTTTCTTCAACCTTTAGACTGTAAAAAATTCCACAATAATTCACTTATTATATGGAATCCCAAATCAAAAACCTTTATCCATGAAAATAATTGTTTCTCTACATTGGTATGAAACTTGGGAGCATCTCTAAAATTTCAGTGATGGAAATATTATATGAATGCATTGTTAAAAATTATAAGAACGCCTGCTAAATTATAGATAAAATACTATTGAATTTTTTGTTCACCCATCTAATAGAATGGGTAACATCTATATTTTTTAAATTTACTTCAAAGAAGTATATAGTTAAAATTCTTGAAACTATCGTTTTCGATAATTCTTGACTATTTGGTTTCTAGAAACGAATAATGAGGGGAACATCTATAAGATATTGCATAAATTTAGTAGAAAATCCAAAACTATGGTCTCCCTACATCTCCCTTGTTTCTTTAGTAAAAGGAAAAGTGAAAGAAAGGTTGTAGTATAGTATCTAGAAGTTGGTCAACAGGTTTTCTCAATGCATACTATATAATATCTCAAGGGTTTTTTGAAGATTCCTTCAAGTTAAATTCAATACACAAAATTATAAGTTAGAACCATAGATATTTGGCACATATATGTTTATGTTTTTCTTATGCTTTAGTTTTGTTATGTAAGGGGGTGGGGGGTGGGGCAATGTGGAGTAATCTTGAATTCTTTATTTGCATCTTAGTTTTCTTTGTCTAATCAACTCATCAAACTAATAGATATATTTAGGAGGTAGGTGCATGATATTAGGTGCATATATGTAATAGAAAATAGGAATTGGGATTACTTGAAAAAAATAGGTCAATATTCCCTAAGCCCTGAGGGAATTCTTTGCTTCTGGAAAAATTCCAATAAAAGATCCACTTCAGTCTCCAATGACCCCTCTAAACCAATCTTGTATAAACTTGCATAAGTTATGAAGTCTCTCCAGGAAAATCTATGACCTTAGTGTGTTACTCATGCCGGAGGTCTCGGTTGAGGAGATACTATTTGCAAGTATGAACATGCAAGACCATTAATTGGAAAATCCAATGGAGTCACCTTTCCTCCTTATGTGATGGAATGATGAGATGCACCTCTACCTCAAAAAGGAGTTGTAAAGGGATGAGTTCTCTTTGAACATAAAGGGAAAGGAGTTTTTAGCTTGGAATTTCAACTGTATAAGTATCTTAAATGAGTACATTGGGGGTGCCATCGTTCTTCAAGAATAGTGGTATTTTTATACAACAACCATTTCCTCTTTATACCCCCAATGAGGTAGGTTCTTAAATAATTTCTTGTCTAATCATATTGGCTTGTTTTCTTGATGATTTTGAGGTTCAAGAACTTTGGCAAAGATACATGGGTTGGATGTGGGAAATTCTTTAAGTTACTTCATGATCTATTTAATATAGTTAAATAAAAAACAATTGTGTACCCTCAATTAGTTGGTTATTTCCTCAAATATTGGATTCAGTTCAGGTGACCCACCACATGACAAAACCTATATCTAAATCGTAATCTCTAATGGTTAAGTTTTTAATTATAGGCTTAGTTTCCTCAAGGATGATTTTTTTCCAACCAACTATATATATCCTTGACTTATTTTTTCCAACCAACTATAGTTAGTGTATTAACACCATTTTCTAAAAAAGGTTTATAAATTCATCGTTGTCGTTGATCTGATTTTTTTTCCTTGATGAGAAGTATCAAGACATTTTCTTTCAATTTTCTATCATTTAAATTGTTGGTACATTGTGCGTAAGTTTTGATTTCTTGTTTTTCTCCATTAAGGTAGATTGGGCTTCTGGAATTTATGCTCACTTTTGTGTCCATGTTTTACAGTTTTTGTGCCAGAAATATGCATAGTTGTCAGCTAGAGACAATGGTTATCAAGAAACAATGTGAGCTTTAAACATGATTCTCAATTAATGGGAAAATATCCTCTCAGAGTTCATTAGATCGGTGGCACTACTGATAGTTGACAATTGACCAATCCCAAAATTGACCAATGTCACTTTAATGTACTATGGATGAGATCTCCGTTTAATGTAATTTTAACATGTTCAAATTAGTAGATTTCGTTGTTGGTTATTTTTTTTCTTATCATTGTTATTTTTCCCACTCTAAGCCTATTCTCTATTGATATTATTTTTATTCCCCTAGATCTATTCTCTAAAGGTACATGTGGGATGAAGTCTATTTTTGTAATCTCTAGTTTTTTTTTCGAGGTTCTTGTCTTCACACCCCTTTGCTAGTTGAAGTACTTGTGGGAGGACATAGTTATCATTGAGAGGTATAGATTTCTTTCCTTGTATCGATACAATTACATCTTTGGATACTCGTGCTTGGTGTGAGTTTCGAAGTGTTTGAATGCCCCTTTGATATTTTGTTGGTGTGACAAATAATAGCCAAACTTTGTGCTTACATTTGTTCACATATGTTTATTGGTTACGTTATAGGATCATTCTTATTGATCATTGTATTTTGATATATTTAATTAATTAATAACGAGAAGCACTCCTAATTAGTTTTCTAGACCCCATAGCCAGTAGGATTCAAGCATGTAGCTCATTATTCATAATTTCATCATATATCCTCATTGTTTTTGGCTTTTTGGCATGAAAATCAATCTTTTAGAGGATGATTTTTATGTCATCACAACATATTTACATGATTCACAAGGTGAGAAATCAATATTTCAAGGTGTAATTGCATATTTTAGATTTGATAATTATAGGTCATTTATAGGCTATCAATGTATTCAAAGTTTCATTTCTAATTGAGTATTTAACTGAACATATTGAGCATCTTATACATGACTATTTTTCCATCCACCCACTTTTCATAACTTCCATATCCCTTAGGTACAAAATTCAATGCTATTTTTCTTGTTTAGTAAAATATTTTCCAAGACTTTACAAAGTTTTATAATTTATTGAAAGTTGTAGAATTTACAATTTATAAAGTTTCAAGATTTATTTTTTAAAATTCTAATTCTTTAAAGGGTCCTAGCTCAATGGAATAGCACCTACTTTATAAGCATGAGGTTGGTGGTTTGATTCCATCATGCCCTGATATTTATATGGAATGGCGGCTATAAGTTTTTAGTGATAGAGACTCTTTTGACGATCACCAATGAGTTAATGGTGAGATTTTTCGACCCTCACCAAAATACGAAATGGTGACAGTTGATGAACACCACCATATATATGCATCAACAATGACGACCATGAAAGTTCCATGGCCATAAATCAATGTTGTTCATATGAAATGGTGACGGTCATTATCCATCAATATAATCATTACTTGTGACGGACCTTGAATGTCGCCACAACACTTACACTTTTGGCGATTCCACATGTGGTGGCATTAAATTTTTGGTGATGGAGGTTAATATCCATCACCATTTCTCATATGAAATGGTGATGGAAATTATCCGTCATTATAAACCATTATTGGTGACAGACCTTGAATGTCACTACAACACCTATACTTTTGGTGATGATCAATTTTTGGTGATGGAGGCCCTTTTGACAGTCACCAATGAGCTTATGGTGAAATTTTTCGACCCTCACCAATGTCCTTTTTTCTTGTAGTGATCCCAGAGGTTCCCTAGGCAAGGGTAAAACAACCAGATGAGATAATATGATTGGAAAATCAAATGGTGATGTTGGAATGATAAAACCAAGGCTCATCTAGTAGAAGAAGCAGATAAAAGTACAATCACGAGAGGTGTATAAGAGTGGTTTAATTTTTTACACAAGCTTGAAACAGAGAGAAAATTATGCTTGAGAGTGGTTTCATTTTTACACAAGCTTGAAATGGAGTCAAACTATGCTTTGAATAAGCTTTCATGCCCAAAATATAATGACTTGATTCAAGGTACATGCCCCCCTAAGCTTCATCTCATTCACCTAAGTATATTAATGGTTACTAACAGGTGGATGGAATGAAGGTTCATTTACAAGATCAAGTGAAAGAATCAACTAGGAATTTATGAGATCAAATCAAAGACTCGAATTAGAAGGGGTTTTGTTTCATTTTTTAACGATCTTGACACAATAAAAGAACTATGCTCATAGGGACCTATTTCATTTTTAACGAGGTTGACATAGTAAAAGAACTAACCTCATGACACCTATTACACAAATTTTTGGTCATCTAACCTGTTACTATTATATGGACTAAAGTACACCATGTAAGACCAATTTTACCATAGTAAAATTTATTTCACTATGAAAACTAACTTAATAATCCATAATTTATTACATTGTTTCTAGTCTACACAAGAACCTCCATAAGGAATAATTGAATAAATCCTTATTTGTTTGATTTTCCTCAAGGCATAATTAATTAAAAAATTGTTTAATTAATATTCCTGGTCATATTTAACCCAAAATGGGAAAATTAATTAGATAAATCATTATTTATCTTATTATTTTCTAGGAATAATTATTTAAAACATTATTTAAATATCGTTCCTTGTTAAAATTGACTAAATCATTTATAAATAATTGAATAAATCATTATTTATTTAATTATTACTCAACCACATTCTTAAAATAATAATTAAATAATTTATTTAATTATTATTTCTAAATAAAGGGATTTGACCAAATTCAAATTCTTTTTCCCTCCAACAAAAATAATAAAATATTCCATAAAAGTTGGATCTAGTTTTGGTTAATAATATTTTAATTATACACCAACATCTAGACTAACTCAATATTTTGTTATAAATAGAAGGGTTTTTCCATTCATTCACTACCTTTTGATGCCTAGAGATCACTTTTGATCTATACTTTTGTTCTGACTTTGATCCTCCCATCATTTTCATATTTTTCTACTTTTTGCTTGTGAGCTCCCTTTGAGTTTCATTTTTGTCTGGGTTTTCTACACCACCAAGAGAGAGATCTTAGATCTGAAGCACTGAGGACATACAAGAACCCATCCCATTGAGGGGGACTGGTAGCATCTTTCTATGTTCCCTTCCTAGGTGTCATAATACAAAAAATTCTTTAAAAATTCTTATCTTGTTCATTGGATGCATGGAGCAACTCTTGCTTATGATTTGTTGTTTAATGTCTTTAACTAAATATATCTGGATTTCTGTAGCATTTATTTTGATCACTAACTGCAGATCTAAGGAAATTGACAACCATCTTTGATGTTAGGGTTTTTGTTATGCACAGCGAAAGTGAGTTTTTTTCGTACGCTTGCGATTATAATTCATGCTAACAACTAACGACTCTGATGGGGATTATAATTATGACCAGTGTAATTTTTCAGATCCCTGCATGACCAACAGCTTCAACCTCTAGGGTTTTTCTTCAGCTTCTTATTTTTTATTTCTTGATGTTGTTTTTAACCTTTGAAACCATAAAAAAATAAAAATTCTTACTTCCGTGTCTTTCTTGGCTTATTGAGAAGGCAATAGGTATCAACTGCAGCAAAGAATTTTTTTTCTTTCTGAAATCTACTCTTGAAATAGCCGAAAGTGCAAGTTGCACTTTTAGGGCCAAAACCTGCAACCTCAACCTTCAGGAAGCGGAAAACAACCTAAAACCTGTGATCTCAGTAGAAAACATATTAGAACCTGCAACCTGTACTTTTTGTGGAAATTTTTCTGTGATTTTTCTAGGTTTTTTTAGGCCAGTGTTCAGTGTTTTCTGACCTCCCTCGCCACCCGTCTTGGACCTGTACTTTCTTATTTTTACTCATCGAAGTAGGAACCAAGCCCCTTAGGGCTTCAATACGCTTCCACTTTTTTAGGAGGAGTTTAGCTGAAGCAGGTCCTCTTAGATTTCAGTGTTTTCAGCCATTTTTCAGATCTAAAATTGTACTATCATATCCTTTTACGATTAGTTATTCATCCATCCAAAACACCTCTTTTCAGTTTTATTTGGTCCTCCTTTAGGGTCCCCTCTGTTTCCCTTCAGATTGTAACCTTTCACCACTTTTTTTGCAGCATTTTTGCCTCTGGTTTTTTGTTGTTTTCTACACCTATTTCTAGCGAATCTAATCTTTAGATCCCTATCCCTCTGTTGTAGCCGCTACAACACCACCCAAAATTTTGGGTATATTTAAAATTTCGGGTTCCCCCTCTGCTCGCCTAGGCGTTAAAGTCTTTTGCCTGACCTGCAGTCAATGACATCCCGCCGACCTATCCTCAACCCCTCACGAGTTGTCTCATCACCATGACTTGATACTGTCGCTGCAATCATGCCATATGTGGGAGGGATCATCTAGCGCAGGCTCGAACATTCTTACCGTAGTCGCGCTATGTGTAATGAGATTGCCATGCATATGTTTGAACGAAAACCTTTTGTGTATTGATGAGAAAAAGCCCTCCTGCTGTAGGTCATTGAGCATATTGTTTGGTTACTTCTCTTAAGCTTGTTAGCTTCATGTGTTTTATCTGTGGTTATCATTATTGAAGATGTCGTAATGTTCCACAGGTCGACCCCACGGGTGACAGATTCCTCATTCGGGCCATGACATCAAGGGGAAATAAATTGGGCTCAACGACGAGGCCAAATTTGCGGAACAGGGGAGGATCAGGAGAAAAACCTTTCAGTCACACAAAGAGCCAGAGTTTTCCTCAACAAACAAGGGGACCTTCTCAAAACAGGTCACATATCTGCTGAGGTCGCAGGTCGCAAATCTGCCTAGGTCGCGAGGTCGCAAATCCAAGGAGGTCGCAAGGTTTCACATCTCCAAGGTCGCGAGGTCGTACAACTGCCCAAGGTCGCAGGTCGCAAATTCAAGGAGGTCGCAAGGTCACACATCTCCAAGGTCGCGAGGTTGCACAACTGCTCAAGGTCGCAGGTCGCAACATCTGCCGAGGTCGCAGGTCGCAAATCTAATGAGGTCGCAGGTCGCAAATCCAATGAGGTCACAGGTCGCAAATCCAATGAGGTTGCAAGGTCGCAAGGTCGCACAACTGCCCAAGGTCGCAGGTCACAAATTCAAGGAGGTCGCAAGGTCGCACATCTCCAAGGTCGCGAGGTCGCACAACTGCCCAAGGTCGCAGGTCGCAACATCTGCCGAGGTCGCAGGTCGCAAATCCAATGAGGTCGCAGGTCGCAAATCCAATGAGGTCTCAAGTTCGCACATCTGCCTAGGTCGCGAGGTCGCAAATCCAAGGAGGTCGCAAGGTCGCACATCTCCAAGGTCGCGAGGTCGCATAACTGCCCAAGGTCGCAGGTCGCAACATTTGCTGAGGTCGCAGGTCGCAAATCCAATGAGGTCGCAGGTCGCAAATCCAATGAGGTCTCAAGTTTGCACATCTGCCTAGGTCGCGAGGTCGCAAATCCAAGGAGGTCGCAAGGTCGCACATCTCCAAGGTCGCGAGGTCGCACAACTGCCCAAGGTCGCAGGTCGCAAATCCAAGGAGGTCGCAAGGTCGCACATCTCCAAGGTCGCGAGGTCGCACAACTGCCCAAAATCGCAGGTCGCAACATCTGCCGAGGTCGCAGGTCGCAAATCCAATGAGGTCGCAGGTCGCAAATACAATGAGGTCTCAAGTTCGCACATCTGCCTAGGTCGCGAGGTCGCAAATCCAAGGAGGTCGCAAGGTCGCACATCTCCAAGGTCGCGAGGTCGCACAACTGCCCAAGGTCGCAGGTCGCAAATTCAAGGAGGTCGCAAGGTCGCACATCTCCAAGGTCGCGAGGTCGCACAACTGCCCAAGGTCACAGGTCGCAACATCTGCCGAGGTCGCGAGGTCGCAAATCCAAGGAGGTCGCAATGTCGCACATCTCCAAGGTCGCGAGGTCGCACAACTTCCCAAGGTCGCAGGTCGCAAAAAATACTGGGCCGCAAGGAAGCCCAACCGTCGGGAAGCTGAAAAGTCAGGGACCCTAGAGGGCAAGCTTTGCCCTATAAATACTTCCTTCGGGAACTTGCACTGGGGGGATTTTTCTTTTTGGAAACTCAAGAGCTACATGGCATTGTATTGAAAGATTATACACTTGTGCATATGGATATAGATTCTTGTTAAAACATCCTATGGTTATGATGTGTTTTGCTGTGTGAACACTGTGTGTATTCCTTGTACAGTTTCAGAAAATCCTATGATTAATGAAGCTGCACTCTTTATGTCATCATTTATGCGTCATGGCTATCTGTGTTGTATCAATGATGTTCATTTTATCATCTGCTCTATTAATGAATGTTAATGAACTATTTTGTTAGCATTTCTTTTTATCTTTCAGGAAGTAAAGGGGTATCTTATCATAAAGAACTATTTCTTTTGTGATCATACTACCTTATAAGAATTACCCCCAAAATATGTGTTGCTAATGACATCTCTTGAGGTGTACGTGCTTTATCTATAATCTTGCTACGCATAGTGTTTGATTCGTGTTTAATGCATCAATCCTGTATTCTGTATCATGTGAATAAGTGTATGTCCGCAGGTTCAAATAGGTTCTTTTGAGACCGAAAGAAAGGCATTTTAAACGGTAGCCGGACCCACACCCCGGACGGGATCCCTACTCCAAACGGTTCAAGGTCTAATTGGGACTTTCTACCGGGGAGATCCCCTACTGTTGGCCAGACAAATTTTCCCGTCAACAGATTTGGTGCTAGAAGGAAGGCCTGAACCTCCGACCATGTGGTTAACGAGAAGGGGGGCCAGATGACAAGCTGAGCCTTTAGAGCCTGCAGTTAATCTCATATCTGTAATGGCTTGTTCCCAAATCATTCTCCCGAGATGTTTGTCGGAGTTTTATGAACCTGGATACTTCATCCCTGATAAACTTATGTATCGCTTGTCCCAGTTAAAATTTGATGGTGAAAATGGGGCACCTATAACCCAACACCTTTTAGATTTCTATGACTTTAGTGAGTGCTACAAAATTGAAAATGAAGGTTTCATTTGTTTGCTTTTCTTCCTCACTCTCCAAGGTCGCGCCAAGCAATGGTGCTGCACTTTGCCGGAAGCTTCCATCCATTCATTTGAACAACTTGCCAGTGAATTACAACAAGCTTTTCACGGGTATGATTTTCATAACGTTTTACTAAAGATAAATGACATCCGAATGGAACCTCAGGAATCTCTAGATGAGTTTTCTATTAGATTCGCCCATTATTGTTTTGAGTTCCCTGAAAAGGATGTCAATTGGAGGTTGTTAAGAGAACAATTCGCGTATGTGATTCTCATTTCCCTTGAACCATTTCAGTTAGCAACCCGACCTGAGCCTAGTGTTCCCCATCAAAACCCGCAAGTCAACGGCTGTTCTAACCTTGAGTCTTTCACGTACCATGTCAAATCTGAACACCCCAGTGGCTCATTATCTCTTTTGGCTCATGAAACCTACCCCGAGCCCACTCAATGTCTCCCTGGACTTAGTCCTAAATCTGGTTCACATTCGGATTATGAATCCGATTCACAGTCGGATTATGAATCTGGTTCATATTCAGATTATGAATCTGGTTCACATTCGGATTATGAATCTGGTGCATATTTGGATTATGAATTTGGTTCAGATTCGGATGATGAATCTAGTTCACATTCGGACTATGAATTTGGTTCACATACGTATTATAAATCGACTCCTACCCCGCACAAAGTTTATTCCCTTACAAGGCATGTCAAATCATTGTGTCCTCTGAACGACACGGATGTGCGTGTTGAAAAGCCTCGTATGGTTAACACCCCTGCGATTCAATCTTTTCGTTCATTATTTCCTAGTTTGTTTCTCGATCCCGCCACACCAGTAAATTTGTCTAGACATTCAGAGTTTTCTTATACTGGTATTGGCAAAAATCATAAGCACGCAGGTGGTGTTTCACAATCACAGTCTAAAGTCGATGAATCTTTTAAATCTGATCTGTCTCACTCAGAATCTTTAGACAACCATGGGAGTGATTTCCTATCTGGGCAACTTCAAGATGTCCCCGTTATCGATCCATCCCAGTTGGTAAACCCCAGGGAGCCTAACTTGCCAAGTACCAAACTTGACCAAACCAATGGTTGCAGCGATCACTCCTTATCTGAAAACATATTCAATCATACCGCTGACGACCGTCACTCAAATCCCTTTTCTGACCATATGAAGACACCTGAATTCGATGATCCGCTTTGGGAAGATTCAAATACCCACCAGAAAATCGAAACGCGTCAACTTCCGCCGAACATTTCTGAAATGACAATTCCCTAGTACCATGCTCCTTCCAGCATAAACGTCTCGAATCCACCCCATCCTGGAAAATCTGGAGAATCCTACATTTTAGATTATCAATCTGTCAGTGCACAAACATTCGACCAAACTGATACAAAGCCCACTGACATCTTTCAAATCACTACAATTGATGATCACGCCCATTTTCCTGTTAATCTCGCCGAGAAGTCAAAGTTGGAAAGCCCCTTGCTCGGAGGTCCAGAGTTTGTTCAAAGCAGTGAGGAATTTCAGGCTCCTTTAAACGTGGATTCAGATCCCCATACCCTTAACCAAACCCAGGAGCAACCCCGGACTAGAGTTTTCGAAACTAGAATTTCTACGCTAGGATTTTCATGCATCTATAATTCGCCTGGCACTTGCGTATTTTTTCCATTCCATAAAAATGATGGTCCCCAACACCATGATGAGATTGTCGATCAACTCAACCGACCCCATTCGGTGAATGTGCTTGCAAATAGGAATTGGCTTACCCATCACCCCTCAAATCCAGGATCATGCATGAATGATTTTATGTCATTTATCCATAATGTTGAGTTTCAACAACATATTGTTGGTTACCAAGATAAGAATGGGATTCAGCTTGCACAATCTGTTCTGGCATGTTCTTTGGTAAGTATCTCTGATCATCTTACCGTGGCACCTGCTCCTCAGGTAAGTTTTGTTGCTGCTGCACTTTTTTGGATGCTAGCCCTGATCCTGATCATTGTTGTTCTTGCAGGACAGGAACTAATGCGGTGGCTGCACTGGAAAGCTGATTTTACATAACATGACCGCATCATTGGTTAAACTAGGGTTTAGGTGTAGGCTAGCTAGGACCTGCAATAAAAAAATTTAGTTCAAAGTTAATTAGGGTTACTTGCAAAATTTTTACTTCATAGTTTAAAAGTGTGTTTGTTGTTTTTGTTTACGATTAATATTTTAGGCATCATCATGTTAAAAGTATTTTCCTTTCAATTCCTGCTCAGTTGCTTGTTGATTGCATAAATAATCACTGCTTGTAGTTGCACTTACAACTGGTTGATCGTTCTCGCACAGGGCGTTGCATTGCACCTTGAGCCTCGCTTATTACATTGCGTCGTACTCTCTCTCCCTCACATCATTTTTGTTATATCGCCTGCCACTTCATGAGCCCTCATTGCAACCCTATCACCTTGCAGTCTTGTTTTGCCCCGATTGCTGAAACAGTAACCCCATTGTTTTGTGTGAGGTTGCGGTGGCTATCTCAAGAGGCAGCTTTCTCTTAGGACCAGTCATCGAAGTTGCATTATCAACAAGATGCTTATAAGTCTAAACTTATTATCTAGGGAGATACGAGCCGGTTGTCTGTGGGAGACCTGATGAGTTGAAATAACCCCTACCCATAGCCTAAGCTTTGTGCCCAGCATAGTCTTGGATGTCTTAATGATCCTTTTTGCACACTTCACCTATTGTGGTAGATGGGATGTGAAGGTTCGGCACAAGGGCAAACCCAAATCAGGACATCTTTCAGTTTCTGTAACACAAGAAACAACCTCTCTTGCTCGTAAAATAAGTCAGGATCCCTCATCCGCCCATGAAAAATAAGTGCCATGAGCACATGAAAATAAGTGCCACGAGCACATGAAAATAAGTGCTGTAAGCACATGAAACAAATAAGGGTAAAGGATCGAGAAAGGCTTCCTGCGCAGAGAGGTAATGCAACGACTCCGCCGGGGTACTGACCAGGCTCGCTGGCAACGGAGCAACGTTTGTGATTTCTTGAAGTGACTCCGCCGGGGTACTGTCCAGGCCTGCTGGCAGCGGAGCAACACCAGAAACTTACTTTAAAAAATCCTGAAAATAATAAACCCAGTGCCTTGCTCTTCACATCGTCAACAAACTACTGGCGTCTGTGAGATTTCTCTTTGATGTGTTTTTGATTAATGAGACTTATTTGAGGCACAAGGATTAGGCATACTTATAAAGGGCCAGAGTAATACGAAGTGGTACCTGCGAAACTTGTTCAATATTCCCTTGCATCACTATCTTGGCTCAGACCTTTGTTGTGATATGGACAGAGATGCTGGATTCTACCAGTGGTTCTCCATTTGTTGTAGCCGCTACAACACCACCCAAAATTTTGGGTATATTTAAAATTTCGGGTTCCCCCTCTGCTCGCCTAGGCGTTAAAGTCTTTTTCCTGACCTGCAGTCAATGACATCCCGCCGACCTATCCTCAACCCCTCACGAGTTGTCTCATCACCATGACTTGATACTGTCGCTGCAATCATGCCATATGTGGGAGGGATCATCTAGCGCAGGCTCGAACATTCTTACCGTAGTCGCGCCATGTGTAATGAGATTTCCATGCATATGTTTGAATGAAAACCTTTTGTGTATTGATGAGAAAAAGCCCTCCTGCTGTAGGTCATTGAGCATATTGTTTGGTTACTTCTCTTAAGCTTGTTAGCTTCATGTGTTTTATCTGTGGTTATCATTATTGAAGATGTCGTAATGTTCCACAGGTCGACCCCACGGGTGAAAGATTCCTCATTCGGGCCACGACATCAAGGGGAAATAAATTGGGCTCAACGACGAGGCCAAAGTTGCGGAACAGGGGAGGATCAGGAGAAAAACCTTTCAATCACACAAAGAGCCAGAGTTTTCCTCAGCAAACAAGGGGACCTTCTCAAAACAGGTCACATATCTGCTGAGGTCGCAGGTCGCAAATCTGCCTAGGTCGAGAGGTCGCAAATATAAGGAGGTCGCAAGGTCACACATCTCCAAGGTCGCGAGGTCGCACAACTGCCCAAGGTCGCAGGTCGCAAATTCAAGGAGGTCGCAAGGTCGCACATCTCCAAGGTCACGAGGTCGCACAACTGCTCAAGGTCGCAGGTCACAACATCTGCCGAGGTCGCAGGTCGCAAATCCAATGAGGTCGCAGGTCGCAAATCCAATGAGGTCACAGGTCACAAATCCAATGAGGTCGCAAGGTCGCAAGGTCGCACAACTGCCCAAGGTCGCAGGTCGCAACATTTGCCGAGGTCGCAGGTCGTAAATCCAATGAGGTCGCAGGTCGCAAATCCAATGAGGTATCAAGTTCGCACATCTGCCTAGGTCGCGAGGTCGCAAATCCAAGGAGGTCGCAAGGTCGCACATCTCCAAGGTCGCGAGGTCGCACAACTGCCCAAGGTCGTAGGTCGCAAATTCAAGGAGGTCGCAAGGTCGCACATCTCCAAGGTCGCGAGGTCGCACAACTGCCCAAGGTCGCAGGTCGCAACATCTGCCGAAGTCGCGAGTCGCAAATCCAATGAGGTCGTAGGTCGCAAATCCAATGAGGTCACAGGTCGCAAATCCAATGAGGTCTCAAGTTCGCACATCTGCCTAGGTCGCGAGGTCGAAAATCCAAGGAGGTCGCAAGGTCGCACATCTCCAAGGTCACGAGGTCGCACAACTGTCCAAGTTCACAGGTCGCAAGGTTGCACATCTCCAAGGTCGCGAGGTCGCACAACTGCCCAAGGTCGCAGGTCGCAACATCTGCCGAGGTCGCGAGGTCGCAAATCCAAGGAGGTCGCAAGGTCGCACATCTCCAAGGTCTTGAGGTCGCACAACTGCCCAAGGTCGCAGGTCGCAAAAAATACTGGGTCGCAAGGAAGCCCAACCGTCGGGAAGCTGAAAAGTTAAGGACCCCAGAGGGCAAGCTTTGCCCTATAAATACTTCCTTCGGGAACTTACACTGGGGGGCTTTTTCTTTTTGGAAACTCAAGAGCTACATGGCATTGTATTGAAAGATTATACACTTGTGCATATGGATATAGATTCTTGTTAAAACACCCTATGGTTATGATGTGTTTTGCTGTGCGAACACTGTGTGTATTCCTTGTACAGTTTCAGAACATCCTATGATTAATGAAGCTGCACTCTTTATGTCATCATTTATGCGTCATGGCTATTTGTGTTGTATCAATGATGTTCATTTTATCATCTGCTCTATTAATGAATGTTAATGAACTATTTTGTTAGCATTTCGTTTTATCTTTCAGGAAGTAAAGGGGTATCTTATCATAAAGAACTATTTCTTTTGTGATCAGACTACCTTATAAGCATTACCCCCAAAATATGTGTTGCTAATGACATCTCTTGAGGTGTACGTGCTTTATCTATAATCTTGCTACGCATAGTGTTTGATTCGTTTTTAATGCATCAATCCTGTATTCTGTATCATGTGAATAAGTGTATGTCCGCAGGTTCAAATAGGTTCTTTTGAGACCGAAAGAAAGGCATTTTAAGCGGTAGCCGGACCCACACCCCAGACGGGATCCCTACTCCAAACGGTTCAAGGTCTAATTGGGACTTTCTACCGGGGAGATCCCCTACTGTTGGCCGGACAAATTTTCCCATCAACACCCTCCTAAATTTATATCCATTGTACATCTTGTGTGTTCTAACTAGATTTCTCCCACCCATAGACTTGTTTTTTAGAAGCCCTCCAACTTGGGTTTAAATTGATGCATCTCTAGATGTTTATTTTACTTTCGCATTTAGTTTCCTTTATTGTCATTTTCAGATTTATTTACAATTATACAACATATTTTTTCTTTCTTTCTCTACACATGTTTGTGCTTAGTTAAAATTAACACACTTATCACATACACGCACACCCTAAGTGAAGAACGCCTGGTTTACACCGCCAGGCTAAGACTAAAAAATTGTAATCAATTGATCCTGTACCTCCTTGCCCTTGTTTCAACATTGTAATCAATTGATACTACACCTTCTTGCCCTTGTTTGTCTCTCTTCCTTCTATGATCCATGTTTGTTTCCCATCATTGCATCCCCAAGGCATTTATCCCGGAGACTCCAAGGCCTTCATCCTCAATTTCCGGTAGGAAGACTTACTATTCTGCATTGGGTTCAAGTTCATCCTCCACCGAGTCCCCATTCTGACTCTACTTATGGTCCATTGGGTTCCCATTCTGTTTTTTTCCCCGGTTCTCCTCCACCTTTCACCTTCAACATGTCTGGTTCAGGACCTACTGTTGGTGGAAACCCCAGCCCTAATGCTGGGAATGCTACTAGTGGTGCCACAATAGGAACTATTTTGGCTGCTCCCTTGCTTCCTTATATGGCGCGCCTAAGCCTTCCCGATTTTATCCAATTGATCAATGACACCATACACCATGATCCTGATTGGCCTTCTATGCCAAACAAGCTCACTTTAGACATCCCCAAGTTTGAAGGAATTGTTGGATAGGATCCTACCAACCATGCTCGTTCTTTCCACATGTAAATTTCGTCTAACTCCATCGCCGATGACTCCATCCGTCTTCGGTTATTCCAGCGTACACTTACTGGAGAAGCTTCCAAGTGGTATGTCAACCAGGCCTCCTCCTCTCATACTAATTTTTTGACCCTCGCTAAGGATTTTTTGTCTTATTTCAAGCTTCCCCTCTGCTATGACATTGGTACTGAACTCTTGAACTCTTTCCTTCGATCGTCTATGATCTGCCTATCTTACCATGTTCAAGAATGGCAGAGAAGATATAGCCTATGTTGATCCCTTACCTTCAAAAACCGTTTCTAAATGGACAGGTTTCTCAGATCCCTTTTGCCTTATGTTGGATTATTATCTCACCAGTAAAAGAAAAGGAGCGACTGTGCAAAGAAAACGCAGGTTAAAAGGACAGGGAATAACAAAACTGTCGGAGGATCTTGTAAAAACAAGTGCTGCAGTCTAGTGGACAAATGGGATGAAGAGGTTTCTGACATTGATCAATCCTCCCGCAAAGCCTTCACGTGCACAGGCTAGTGGCGGAGCCACCCACCAAACACCGGCGGCATATGGTCATTTCCATCGACATCCGATAGGAGCAAAGGTTTCCAAAGCCAACCTGCCGGAGGAGGTGATGTTAGCCCTCCTCGCGGCTAATCAGAATGCTTCTGTGGGGGTGAGGAAAAGAGACAGAGGCCCCCGTTCGACCCGCCGAATATTGAAGGGGCCCACCAAGTAGAACAACTGGTGCAGGTATGTTCTATGGTAAGGTAAGTCCAGTAGTGGTGCGAAATCTGGTACCCCTCTTGTCTGGCACGTGGCCCCCACCTACCCAGTTGTTGTGGGGAAACCACCGTGTGCCACGTGTCCCATTGTCAGTGTCCTCATGATTCCAACCCTACATGTGTCGCCTTGCCTTGGTAATCAGTAAAAACCTGATTTCGTAGCGATTTTTAGTCTTGGCTGTGTGAATTTACTAGTTATTTACAGATATTTCACTCTATCAGACAGGTAAAAACTCAAGTATTAGCTGCTTTTCACTCCTGCGTCACTTTCCCTGCTACTTCAGGTATTTGGTTGTGTCCCTTTTCATTATTTCCCTTTTATTGTTTGCTCAAATTATCATCGAAAAAATGAAACACTCCACACCTGAAACCCCCCCAAGCTCGCAAGGTCAGTACTGCTCCTAGACCTGAACCCCTCACTGATGCTCACTCCCAAATCTATGACCCAGTCTATCCTTTCAATGTAGCCTGCACAACCCACTCGTTCCTGAAGTTTATCGTCTGTCTTGGGGAGGCTTACATTGAGCGTAAGGACATCTTCCTTTCCGCTCGGGGGGCAAATATTCTTGAGATTACTCCCCAAATCATCAGAAAAGCCCTATGTTATCCTCCCACCCAGGACTGTGTCGAGTTAACCAAAATCACTCTCTCCTGCCATTTCTCGAATCAACCCTTGGAAAAACATAATGGTTCCCTCGACCTCATCTCTGACTCCTACCAACCATGTTTGTTCTTTCCACATGTAGAGTTCTTCTAACTCCATCACCGATGACTCCGTCCGTCTTTAGTTATTCTAGCATATGCTTACTGGAGAGGCTTCTAAGTCATATGTCGACCAGGCCTCCTCCTCTAATACTATTTTTTGACCCTTGCTAAGGCTTTTCTATCTTATTTCCAGCTTCCCCTATGCTATGCCATCGGCCAAACTCTTGACCTCTTTCCGTCAATCATCTGCGATCTGCCTATCTAACCATGTTCAAGAATGGTAGAGAAGAAATATCCTATGTCGATCCCCTACCTTCAAAGACCATGTCTACATGGACTGGTTTCTCTGATCCCTTTTTCCTTTTGTTGGCTTGTTATCTCACTAGTAAAATAAAAGGAGCGACTGTGCAAAGAAAACACAGGTTCAAAGGAAAGGGAACAACAAAACTATCGGAGAAGCTTGTAAAAACAAGTGTCACATTCTGGTGGGAAAATGGGATGAAGAGGATTCTGAAATTGATCAATCCTCCCCCAAAGCCATCACGTGCACAGGCTAGTGGCGGAGCCACCCGACAAACACCGGTGGAATATGGTCATTTCCCTTGGCATCCGAAGGGAGCAAAGGTGGCCAAAGACAACCCGCTAAAGGAGGTGACGTTAGCCCTCCTCGCGGCCAATCATAATGCTTCTATGGGGGGAAGGAAAAGAGACGGAGGCCCCTGTCTGACCCGCCGAAGATTGAAGGGACCCACCAAGCACAACAACTGGTGCAGGTATGTTCTACAGTAAGGTAAGTCTAGTAGGGGATGTGAAGTCTGGTACCCCTCTTGTTTGGCACGTGGCCCCCACCTACCCGGCTGTTGTGGGCCAAGCACCATGTGCCACGTGTCCCATTGTTAATGTCCTCATGACGCCATCCCTACATGTGTTGCCCCACCTTGGTAATCAGTAAAACCTTGTTTCCATAGTGATTTTTACTCTTGGCTGTGTGAATTTACTGGTTATTTACCAATATTTCACTCTGTCAGATGGGTAAAAACTCAAGTATTGGTTGCTTCTCACTCCCGCGTCACTTTCCCTGCTGCCTCACTGCTACTTCAGGTATTTGGTCGTGCCCCTTTTCATTATTTCCCTTTTATTGTTTGCTCAAATTATCATGGAAAAAACGAAATGCTCCGCACCCGAAACCCCCCAAGCTCACGAGGTTAGTACTACTCCTGGATCGAAACCCCTCACTGTTGCTCATTCCCAACTTTACGACCCGGTCTATCCTTTCAATGTAGCCCTCACAACTCACCCGTTCCCGAAGTTTATCGTTTGTCTTGGGGAGGCCTACATCGAGCGTAAGGAAATCTTCCTTTCCGCTCAGGAGGCCAAGATTCTTGATATTACTCCCCAAATCATCAGAAAAGCCCTATGTTACCCTCCCACCCAGGACTGTGTCGAGTTCACCGAACTCACTCCCTCCTGTCATTTCTCGAATCAACCCTTGGAAAAACATAATGGTTTCCTCGACCTCATCTCTGACTCCTACCAACCATGTTCGTTCTTTCCACATTTATAGTTTTTCTAACTCGATCACCGATGACTCCATCTGCCTTCGGTTATTCTAGCGTACGCTTACTGGAGAAGCTTCCAAGTGGTATGTCGACTAGGCCCCCTCCTCTCATACTAATTTTTCGACCCTTGCTAAGGCTTTTCTGTCTTATTTCCATCTTCCCCTCTGCTATGACATCGGTACCAAACCCTTGACCTCTTTCTGTCAATCGTCTGCGATCTGCCTATCTAACCATGTTCAAGAATGGCAGAGAAGAAATAGCTTATGTCGATCCCCTACCTTCAAATACCGTGTATACATGGACTGGTTTCTCAGATCCCTTTTGCCTTCTGTTGGCTTGTTATCTCACCAGTTAAAGAAAAGGAGCGACTGTGCAAAGAAAACGTAGGTTCAAAGTGTTAGGGTCCTATAAGTATAGGATTCATAATTTGGAATTGACTTATGATAATCTTGTAAATATATACATACCTTGCCTTCTGCAAGTTGTTTCCCATATTTTGTAAAAAAATAAAAAATCAAAAAGTCAAAAAGAGGATAAAAGTCCTAAAAGAAAGATCAAAGGACTTAGAAAAAATAATATACCCCAAAGAAAAAGAAATAAAACATGAAAGTGTGCAATTCCAAATGCCACTACTTTTTACTTTGTTGCTGATGATTATGGTAGAGTGTCAATAAATGCCATAATCCATGATGAGTTCAACTGCTTTATCTTGACTTGTCATGTTTCAATTTTATTGCTGTAGAATAGTGAATAAATATTAGTCAGATAGTTTAATCCTGACTAATTAGTAGATAGGTAGAGAATAAAGAGGAGCTCATCAATTTAATCTGAGCCCTTGGATGATATAAGGTAGAATTATATAGTTTTTATTGCTTTCAAAAGAAAAAAATGTTCAAGTTTGCTAGCTCAAATGCACCTGCAAAATGGAATAAAAAATGTTAGATTAAAGGTTGGGTAGGAAGAAAGAAGTGGGAGAATCATGTAAATACTTTTCACCAGGAAAAAATCACTTATTTCCCTTCCCTATAGTTATTCTACATTCTATACTTTCAGTCAAAGAGGCTTAGAGCATTTCTCTAACTTCTGTTGGGACCAGACCCAAGGCTCAATGACTGTTAAGTTAAAAGTGTTGAATTCCTATATTAATCCCTAATTATAATAATTTACCCTACATTCATCCATTTGCACTTCAAGTTCATAAGTAAAGATATTTTACTTAATAACAAAGAAAATCCCCTTTTGATTAATCTCCTTCATTCATAAAAACATAAAAACCCTCCAAAAATATTATATTCTAGGTGAAAGTGGTCAAGTTATAAATGATAAAGTGTTGCTTTTTACATTGTCACTTTACTTAGTCATATGAATATATTTTGGTGTTTTTCATTGTCCTATATCATATAACTTTTAACTTATTTATTAATTCCATATAAAATACCTTATCCTATTAATATAACTCCTTGTATTTAAATATTCCCAAGAACCCACTAATATAAGCTTTTTTGCCAAAGTTAATTACCCACAAGTTTTAAATAAAAACCCCCAATTACACCTCCTTTGGCATAAAACTAACATTATATAAATATCCCGCCCCCTATGGTTTATTAAACCATTCAACAAGTTTAAAAACTATATAATATAATGAACAATGCGCAAAAATGTTTCTTTGGGCCTATCCTATGCCCTTTGAAATAGAAAAAAAATATTACCGCCCCTCAGTTTTATCCTAAGTCTTTTTAAATATAATAAAAGATTCGAAAGACTTGACCCATTGCAATCTTCCCCACATCACCTTGTTAAACCAAAGTTTTAATCACCATGAAGCTAAGGTTTATCACTTATTTCCTTGATATGTAAAGCCTCAAGCCTTACATAAGTTAAACCCTTGGTTAAACAGATCTCGCCTCACGTGCATCCCACTTATATAGTTAAAATTTTATATACTTAAACCTCGGTTATAAAGTATTTTATAAAGGTTTTATTACATTTTAATCTCATCGCATATCAATAAAGCCACCCAGTTCAACCTTTGTTAAGCCGAAGTTTTCCTTTAAATCTCAACCCTTCGCGCTTGAGCCATAGATCTGACGGTGGACGATCATTTTTGCGTCCAAAAACCAATTGACTGCCAAACGCCCAAACAAGCGCGAAATGGGCAGTTTTTCTATTACTGCCTCCTATGACGTGTCGTTTTTATGATACGATCGCATTCATTTTTCCCAATACCATTTACTGCTCAAACACAGTGCGAAACTCACCGATGGTTTTCCACGTTCGCAAAAGGAAAAACCGCTCCTGCCACAAATTTGACCTGCATTTATTACAGTTTTTAAAGGTTTATATCAAAGGATAAAACTTTTTAATAAGGTTTATTGATGTTATTGTGCATTCTTGACCGTGAAAAGTCGCCCGACTATACAAAAAATTCCTTTGTGAAAATTATTGACCTTTACTCAGAGAAAAAACCCAATTTCAACCACTGTTCTACTATTTGAAGACTATTTAAAGCTATTTTCTGCATCAGTGATTTAGATCAATTTGCAGGAACCATCAAAGCTTCAGAAAACCCTTCTCAAAGCATCAAGATACCTGCAAATCAAGTATTTTCCCGAATTTGGCCTGCAATTTCACAATTGAACTGCCAATTGAACCAATTAAGATACAAAGAGTAAAATTTCCCATCCATTTTGTCCGAAACCTTGAAAAAGGAGGGTAAACCCTCACAATTTTTTCCTAGAAATTTCCATTTCCAGAAAACTTCATTTTTAAGTCAAATTCTCAGTCAGAGACCCTTGAAAGACAAATTCTATGGTTCAAAACATTTTTTAAACCTACAGAAAACCTTAAAACCCCTTTTTACAGTCCCAGTCATTCAGGAAACCTGTGTTTTCTGTCTCCAACTATTTCCTGTGTCCTAAAAATTCCTAAATTGAGCACTGAATTGCCCATTGTTATCATATTTTCTTACAAATTTCTCAATTACCCTCTGTTGAAGAAAAATTAACTATAACAAACATTCTAATCTTGCTTTAGTTAAACTCAAAATGACAAAAAATCAAATCACACCTCAGGCTGGAGGATCCAATCCTGTTAAGCCTGGAGGATCAAAACCTCCTAAGACTGAAGCAGCAAAAGCCCCAAAGTCTACTCCTTCTATCACTGCTAAGACCACTATGACTGTAAATCATCTTCAACCTCCAGTGTCCAATGAATAATTTATCCCTTTAGTTGACTTGGATTACAAAACTGTAGACCCTCTAGTAGAATTAAACCTATTAGAAGTACACAATTGGTGTTATGAGAAGTTTTTAGACAAAGAAGAAATGCCTCTCTGGGATAAAAACTTACCCAAATATATAGTCCTAGTAACACATCCTGTTTGGGACCTGATAATGTCCCAAAACAAAGATCAATTGTGAATAATGACAGGGAAATCCTTTTTTCTATCACTGCAAAGTCAATCAATGAAATGTTGCAGTTAGAATTTGAACCTAGGGCAGTCCCATTATCCATTGAAGCATTGACTCAATTATATTTAGGATTATATTTCCATAAAAGATTCATGATTTTTCATAACTTCATGCCTAGTCATGTGGACATCCCAAAGTTGAATCCTCCCTATTCCACTTCCAAGATTCCAGAGGGTTCTAGACATGTTATTTCAATGTTATCCTTCATCTTAGGATAATTCACTAATGAGTTTACTGATGATTCCATCCTTGGATTTTTATCCACTTTATCCCCTGGTGAGCCTCCTGCTGTGATCTTTGATTTTTCCATATTTATTGTTGATTCCATACACCATCAATTGACAAAGTTACCCACTGAAGCAGTATTTAGGCATTATTCCTATGTATTTCATTTGTTCTTATTTTCACAAGCATATCACTTTCCTATAGCATTGTAGAAAATGAATGTAGAGGGCCAACCTCTATTAGTTGTATTTTGGACATCACTTCTGAGAAAAGAAGGAAGTGAATACAGTTACACAGATTTCAGAGATTTATTCATTAGGCCAGCTATGAATTTTCTTCATAAGTCAAAACAGCCTAGGATAAATGAGGAGATGAAAATTATATTACAATTGTCAGAACAATGTAAAATGGGAGATTGGTACTTGTATGAGAAGCACACTGAATTAAGAATATTTGGAACCAATTTGCTTCCATACAAGTTACCTAAGTTTTTGACTCTTAGAGTCTTTTCTCTAAAATATTTGAGACAGGTTCTGAATGATGATGCCATCAATTTCATGGCATCTAAAAAGAAGACCCAGTTCAAACTAAAAAATCAGATTGGTGCATTTATAGTAAATAACAGGGATGTTGAGAAAGAGATAGAAAAGAGATTATCAGGGCTGAAATTCCAAGTGAGTTTCCCTTGGAATTATGATCCCCAAGGTCTTTTAAGCAACATAAGATTAAAGTGAAAACTACCTCCTTTTTTACATGAGTCAAAGCCTGATATTGAAAAATTTGCTAATCAGGCAGAATTGGGAAGAAAATAAATTGGTTGATTTAACTACAAATACACAGCCAATAGAAAATGTGGATACCACACTCACTGTAGTAACTTATAAACAGCCAAAGTCTTCAAACAAAAGAAGCAAAGATGAGGGAGCCTATACAATAGAAACTACTTCAGATACATAGTTCAAACTCATCTACGATAAAAGGCTAAGATTTGGTTCCCTAGGCAAATAAAAACTTATTGAATTTGAAGATGAACTAGAGGTCAGTAATGATGAAGCCACTACAATAATAAAGGAGACTTTCACAAAGATCGAAAGAGAACAAGTAGCATCCAAAGGAAAAGAGACCCAAGTGATTGAACAGCAGGGGAATATGGAAAATTATTTTTCTCAAACAACAGCAGAAAAATATTTTGATATTAAGGACATATATAAGCAGATTAAACAAAGAAAGGAGGAAATTAAAAGTGAGATTTATCTCAATTTCTCAAGCAGAAGCCAGGAAATCGGGATAGATTTTTTACAACATTTGATTATTCTTCAAATAAGATGATCATGTCCTATTTACAACCTACTACTTCAACCCCAAAAAAAGTGGCTGAATACACAAATATGGAATTTGAAGTAGATATTGAAAAGGTACATGAGTTGGATCAGATAGAATTTCACAGACATAGCTCTGAGATGCTATATTCTACTTTGGTGACAAAGGCCATGAGTGTAACAAATTTGCAAAATACTATTTTCAACCTGCAAGATCATATGAAACTTGATAAAGGCTCCTTATATGAAAAATATCTAAGGATCAAGGCCTTAGAATATTTGATTCTACAAATTGGAGTTGACTCATCAAATGTACAAGTTGTTGAAGTATTAATCAAAAAGAAAAATGATGATATTGCTGCTTTGAGGAAACAGTTAAAACTTCCTCAAAGTGAGCACCCACAGAGAAAGGAAATATTTCAAGAACATAAAGAGAAAGAAGATGTGATGCAGTTGATCATAAAGCTTACTGCCCAAATCAAGGATATGGAAAGCCAATTGGATATACTGATGAAAGAAAAAGAAATTGTGAAGGAAATTGATGCTTCCACCATTCGCACAGTTATACCTATTATTACATCTTCTATTCCTTCTACATTGGGAGAAAATTTAGCACCCAAAGAGCCACTGGAAACTGCAATGTCAGTGCAATCAGCTACTACTTCCAATATTGAATCCTCAACATCACAGGTGCAGCAGACAAATGATTCAGGGCATATTGTCAAAGCAATGGAAGAAAGGACATTGAAAACCCATGAAATTAACAATTTGAAGAAAAATATTCAGAATATGGAGGTATCAAATAAAGCAACATTGATTAATGCCAACAATTATGAACAAAAAACTAAAATACTTGAAGAGCAAGTCAAAAGCCTTCAGAAGGATTTGAGTTTTACTGCACAGATTTCTTACATAAGAAATCACCTATGAACCAATATTATTGAGGCCATACATCTTCAATGGCCATCAATCCAGATAATATATGAACAGAGAGACCTCCTTCTAGCAGCTCAAGGTGAAATACAAAGGAAAACAGAAGAATTAGTAGATAAACCAGCATAGGCACTAAAGCCAATTACCTTCTTAAACAGTAAGAACAAGACCGAGCTAGAAGAATTGAAGATACAAGACAAGACAGAGACTATATTGCAAATCAAGAAAGTATTGACAAAGAAAACTTTGATGAATAACTTGAAAGAAAAATGTGATACTATGAATTTTCCCATTACCAAGTTTTTAGCAAAGTATACTATGCTAAGAAAAGCAGGCATTCCAGACATCCATGTATTCAATGAAAATTTAATGGACTTGAAATAATATGATAAAAATATAAGGGACCATGCCAAAGAACAAGTGAATAAGCAACTGCCACAGGGATCTCCAACAGGGAAAGTTGTTCTCCAATACATTGAAGATTTATTCTTCCTTCAGAATGAAATCAAACATTTGTTTGTAATTAAGAAAAAAATTTCTAAATACACTGAGGCAGATGAGAACTACAGAAAGTTGAAAAGTATGAAGATACCAGATTCTGAACAATGGCAGACTTTTACAGATTTATTATAGCAACAAAGAAGAAAACAGTGAAAGAGAATGCAGATGAAGCAGTTAGCTTGAGAAGAAAAAAAATTAAAAAAAAAATTGATTTTGATTTTTTACTGCTAAAAAGTCTCTTTTTACAGTAGTTAGAGGTCACAATATTAGGTTAAAGAATATCAGTGTGAAAATCCAGAGTCAAATTGTATCAGAAGAAAGACAACGGTCAACCGATTTTGACTGTTGTAAATTCCTTTTACAGCAGTAACATGATAAATAAAAAATTGTAAAGAACCTCAGGGATAAAATACAAGGTCAAAGAGTATAAGTGGAAAGAGTATCAGTGAAGTCATCTTCCAAAAGATATTTTCAAAATTCCAGCAAACATGGACAACTACTCAAATAAACAGTTTTTTTTTAGATAAGATAGCTCTATATTTTCCAGATAAGAGGACAACTTGCTAAAGTTGTTAAGCAACTGTCCCTCTTAATGTGTAAAGATATTTTTTATTTCCTAGAGTTATTCCTAGATCTCTATAGGATATTTGTAATAAAAATTTGTATAAATACTCCAGTTTATGAAGTGTTTAGGGTGGAATAAAATTACTAAGAACGTTATAGACATTTTTCTGGTACGTTGGAGTCTCACATGTGTTGATTTCAAAGCAACAGTCTAGAAAATAGCTAATTGGACTTCATAATTTAGGATTCATGCGATAATTTGAAGAGTAAGGTGCATCTATCTTGTCATTGTTTCCTTTCTGAGTTACATACAATTTCATATATGTTGTTCAATCTTAATGATTAATTAGGAGAATTACTTCAAGACTAGTGTAAGAACTCTCTATCTTAACTACTTAATCATTTAAATGTTTTCTGCTGATTTCCAGATTTAGGAATTCTTAATTGCTCCTAGTCCCATTTGACCCCTGCCTCCTTCCTCTTTTTTCAGATCAAAGGATTCTTCATTTCCCTTTATCCCGAAGCAAGCCATCTCATCAAAACAATCTATCCAAATCTCTTAGGGTTATCTACCTTTCCCTGAATACATTAGCATCCTTTTGACCTTGCCTTATAGTTCTGAATGCTAGACTTTGACTCCATAGCCCAATGGACTAGTAGATACCTCTTTAATTTGTCTTCAAGTAATCTTATTTTCCACCAAACATTTCAAAACCAAGACCAAATTGAACTATCATAACTAGCCTAAAATATTAAACAAAAACAAAGTTAAATCATAAAGAGATAGCCCTCTCTGAAATTTAGGAAGGCTTGATCCTAGATTTCCGAAGTAGGTTTGTGGTTACCCCTAATTTTCTTAAACTAAAAATCAAAAGTCCACAATCTTGAGAAATTACTAGAGTGATAACATACTGGAAACTCCACTAGGAACTAACTAATCTCTAGTTTTAAAATTAGTCTTAAAGGAAGATCTTTAATCTATTTTTTACTTTAAGATTATTTTTAAGGGTTGTGGGTGTTCATAAATAGTCATTCTGGCTTCTAGGAAAACCTACTATACCAGGTCTAATCCGGATCCTAAGCCTGCAGTTATAGTAGATAACCCAGAACGGATTGGAAAAAACAAATTGTTTATTTAGAAACTGAAGTACCACTAAGAAAAGCTAATTCTTTACCCAAAGAATTAGTGAGATTATCTGATATTGATTTTGATTTAAAGTTTGAACAATAATTGTTTAAAATTAAATCTGAAACTGATTTAAAAGATACTGTAATAGATCTTGTTTTTACTTCTTTCTTGAAAGCAAAACTGAATATTATTTCAGCAAAAAGAAAATCAGATAAATCTGGATCTCAAAGTCAAGTAGAAAGGATTAATGTTACATTGATTAAAGACATAGATGAAGCTATTAAATTAGCCCATTTATTATCTCACATTAAGCCTCCAGTTTCTCAATTGCATACAACAATAATTCCAGCATCAGATTCAACTTTGTATGTTGTCAAATCATTTTTAGATTCCACTGCTAGTTCATCCACAAAACCTTTTATTCCTAAGTTGCCTTTGCAGCCTAGGATAGTTTTTCCTCCATTCACTCAATCCATTGCATCCACTAGTTTTATAGGCACTACATTTTTCCCAACTAATTCCATATATATACCAGCTTCTTTTCCAAGTTCTTCAAGTACATCTTTCAGCACATCAACTACTATAACCGGCACATCTCCTGTCATTTCTAGTGTACCCCCTAGCTCAACTAAGCTTCAAGCTATGGCTGCTAGATATGCACCCCTTGCTTTGCCTCAAAACCTTCATGATATGCCCCAAGATTATCAAAAGAATATACCTTTATTTGATGGCTTGTCATAATATATTGCTAGAAAACATGTTACCATAATGTCAGACTATTGTTAAATCTATGAAATAGATGAATCAGATGTTCAAATGAGGTTGTTTTCTCAAATTTTAACTGGGGAAGTTAAGAAATGGTTTAAAAATTTAGCTGCTGGTAGTATAGCTAATTTAGTTGCATTTCATAGAGAATTTTTGAATAAATGGGAAAACAAAAATAACCCTTTGCAAATTTAATCGGAATTTGATTCTTTAAAAAGAGCTCCTAATGAGTATGTTTAGGATTACTGCACTAGATACAACAATGTCTATAATTCTATTTATGCAGATCTTAAACCTACACCATATTATGTGCTTCTTAAATTCCCTGATGGATTTGATCCAGATATGGCATACCAACTAAGAGAAATAGATGTTGAAACATTAAAATAAATACAATTAGATGTTGTTAGTGTAGAAATTAATATTCTAGCTAGAAAAGCCAGACTTAGGAATGAAAGGAGAGTCACAATCAAAGAAGAGAATTCAAACTCAAATGGTAAATTTGACTTTTCTTCTAAAAATTTAGAAAGAGTAGTTGAAAGATTAGACAATATTGAGAAAAAACCACAATGGGATAACTAACCACAAATTAGAAATCCCAACTTCAAAAAAAAACAATAACCCTGGAAAAGCTAAGGAAGCTGCTCCAGATCAAAACATTAGGCCCCCATTCAAGAGAAATATGTTGAGAGTTCTCATAATGATGATGAAGATGAGGATTACATCAATATAGTAATGGGGATAGATGAAGAAAACACTATTTTCCTCACTCAGGAGGATCAAGAACTTTTTGAGCTTCAACAACTCAAAGTAGAATCTAGTGAATCCTTTGATTTCAAACAAGGTTATGACTTCACCATTAATGAAATTCATAGTCAGTATAACCTTAGAAACATAAAAGACAATGAAAATTCTACTTAAAATACTTCTCAAAATCAAACCAAAAATAATGTAGAAGCACCAAAAACAAAGATTTTGCAAATTCTCCCAAGAGAAAACAAGCAAAATTCCAATCCTCCCAGTCCTAAAAAATGGCCAAGTCCAAAAATTGTTGAAATCACTAAAGAAGTGGCCCAATCCTCTAGTAATTCTCAAAAGACAAACACTACCAAAGCCCCTAATTCAGCAAAATCAAAAATTACTGATCCTAAGAAGAATTCTGCTAATTCTAAGTCAGCAAATCCCAAAATTGTTAACACTAAACCTTCTGCTGAAAGTTCAAAATCTGAAAAAACTCCTGCTACCCTTGAATATGTCCCTGAAAAGAGAACTAAAGATAGCAAGAGTCAAGAAACTCAAACAGAGAGCAATAGGACAACTCAAGATAAGAGTACATCTGTTGAAATTCCTGAAAAAACCCACTCAGATATTCAAACTAAAATAGCAAAGTTAAAGATACCAATTCCTTTGACAAAATTTGCAAAGAATGATTTGTATAAATCAACAATTACTGAAACTTTGAATATGAATAATGGTGAAGATACTATTAATATAAATGATGATAAGCCTGAATTAATTTTTGGCCCTGATGTTAATGGTAAACATTCAGATGGATCAATTCCTCCCTTCTTTATAAGTCTTACTATTCATGATCAAATTCTACATAATGCAATGTTAGATTCAGGAGTTTCCCACAACTTAATGCCAAAAGCTATCATGGAAATTCTGAATTCAGAAATAACAAGGCCTTATAAAGATTTATTCTCTTTTGATTCAAGCAAGGTTAAGTGCATAGTATTAATAAAAGACTTATGTGTGAAGTTGGTTCAATATCCCAGTAAAACTATGGTCATGGATATTGTAGTAGTTGATATCCCACCAAATTATGGTATGCTTCTTTCTCGCTCATGGGGAGCTAAGTTGCAGGGATCTCTACAATTATACATGAGCTATGCTACCATAACAGTGTTTGGAAAACCTAAGAAACTTTACAGAGAAACTCTAATGAAATACATGGTTAGCAATGCTGAGAGATCAATAAATTACCCAATTTACTCAACAACAACTGATCTTGATTCTTTCATTTTATGTAACTCTGATAATAATGAAATCCAAACTGAATTAATTGACATAAAGCCTAAACCAAACAATGATAATATTTTCCATCAAGCCCTTTGGCATTTAGACTTTGATGGTTCAGTAAATAAGTTAGGAGCAGGAGATGGAGTGTGGATCACAAACATTGAGACCAGTCATTTGGAAGGACATGCCTTTAGACTCAACTTTAAATGCACCAACAACGTGGCAGAGTATGAGGCACTTATCTTAGGCCTTCAAATCATCATAAATTTAGGAGGTCAAAGAATTTTAATTATGGGAGATTTAGAGTTAATCATTAAACAAGTAAATGGAGATTATTCTATTCATAATCCTAGATTAGCTAGATATAGAGATGCAACAGTTTATTTATGTGATGATTTACTAGAATGTAAGTTTGCTACTATTCCAAGAAAACAAAATTTGCAAGCACATTGCCTAGCAACTTTTGCTAGCACATGTAACTTACCTTTTCAACCAACACATAGATATATTGCTGAAGTTAAATATAGACCCATTGTCCCTGATAATGTCAAATATTGGCAGATTTTCTCTGAAGATGAACAGATTTACCATTTTTTGAATAGTGAGGATGAATTTCAAAATTGTATGATAGACACAGACGGTAATTTAGATTCTGAATGTAACATAGATTTAGATTTTAATTGTGAAATAGATAATATAGATATACATAAACTTACTAAACCCAATGTATTTACTCAATTTGGCATAGATAGCTTAGAGAAGGTAGATATAGAGGAAATAATTGAAGATGAAATTAAAATGTTAGATTTAAAAGATAATTTTTTACCTAAGGGTTTAACTCCTTTAGAGGAATTGTTTGATTCCAATGATGTACCCAAAAAGCCTAAAATGGAACTAATCAAGTCTGACATTGAAGAATGTAACATTGGAACAGACACAAAACCAAAAATGATCAAATTGTCAAAAAACTTACCCCCTCAAGAAAAAGAAAAATATATTGAACTTTTAAAGGAATACCAATATGTTTTTGCATGGAGTTATGAATATCTAAAAGCATATGACACCAACATCATTCAACACAAGATTCCTATAAAAGATAATCAGAAACCATTTAGACAAAAAATGAGGAGGATTAAATTGAAAAATAATTTAAACGCATGTATGATGCCCAAGTCATTGCACCAATCAGATATTCTGATTAGGTTTCTAACTTAGTACCTACAATAAAGAAAACTGGTGAAACTAGATTATGTGTATATTTTAGAAATCTCAATAAAGTATCATTGAAAGACAATTACCCTTTACCCAAGATGGATCATATTTTACAAAGGATAGTTGGATCTTCCAGGATTTATTTATTAGATGGTTTCTCAGGATATAACCAGAAACTTGTTCAAAAAGAAGATCAACCTAAAACAACTTTTACCACTCCATGGGGCACTTTCATATATGTGAAAATGCCTTTTGGTTTGATGAATGCTAGAGCTACCTTTTAGACGACTATGGACATAGCCTTTGCTAAGGAAATACATGAATTTTTGGTTATTTATTTAAATAAAATTACTATTTTTTCTAAGTTAGATAATGAACATTTGGATCATTTGAGACAAGTTTTCATTAAGCGTAGAAAATTTCGTATATCATTAAATCCTAAGAAAACCCTTTTTGGACTAGAGGAAGGAAAATTTCTTGGACACATAATTTCAAAGGAAGGTATTAGGATAGATCCAGCAAGGATAGAAGCCATACTGAACATTCACCCACCTAGGAACATTAAGGAGTTACAAGAATTTTTAGGTAAAATTAACTTTTTAAGAAGATTTATTTCTAATCTAGCATAAATCATCAAAGAATTGAATAACATGCTAAAAAAGGACTCTGTTTTAAAATGGACAGTTGAAGAAAAACAATAATTTGAATCTATTAAACATGCTTTAAAAAAAACACCAATCCTAATCAGCCCAGACTTCAAGAAATATTTCATAATCTTTTCATTTGCCTCAGAACATACCATAGTTGCAGTTCTACTGCAGAAAAATGACCAAGGTTTTGAACAACCCATAGCATTTTTCAGTAAAACCCTTAGAGATGCACCTTTGAGGTATAACATAATGGAAAAACAAGCTTTAGCCTTGGTTAAAGCCATAAAATATTTCAGAGTATACATTCTTTACTCCCACATTATTTCCTATGTCCCCAATTCTGTAGTCAAAGATATTCTTACACAGGATGGGCCAGATGGAAGAAGAAGAGAAAAATGGATTTCCACTATCCTTGAGTATGACATAGAGATTAAACCAACCAAGCTCATAAAATGACAAGGTTTATCCAGGTTAATGGCTGAATCTAATTGTAATGATTTAGATATAAATTTTATTACCCAGGTTGATGACCGGGAAGAGATGGCAACTCCATCGATTAGTGAAGCCTTTCTAGACTCACCATGGTACTCAGATATTATCTTTGTACTTACAAATTTACAAGCTTCTCCTGGATTAACTAGAACTAAAGCTAGATTCATCAAACTTAAAGGAATGAGATATTGTATTCTAGATAATATGCTTTATTGGAAAGAACAAAGTGGGATACTACTGAACTGTTTACTAAAATCAGAAGCTGACAAAATTCTTGGAGAATTTCATGCAATTCATTGTGGAGGACACTTATACTGGAAAAGTATAACAGATAATATTCTTAGGGCTGGTTTCTACTGGCCTTCCTTATTTGCTGATGTGAAAAAATTTGTTACTTCATGTCACAAATGTCAGATTTTTGAAGGAAAAAGGAATTTTTTACCTTTATCACTCAAACCTATTTCTACTGAGATGCCTTTTCAACAATGTGGTTTAGAATTCATTGGAGAAATTCACCCTCCATCCTCTGGCCAACACAAATGGATATTAACTGCCAAATATTATTTCACTAAGTGGATTGAAGCCATTCCAACCAGACAAGCCACTGTCTCAGTCATTATATCTTTCCTAGAAAACAACATTTTATCTAGATTTGGATGCCCACAGAAAATTATTACTGATAATGCAGTTGCATTTAAATCTAAGAAAATGATTGTCTTTTATCACAAGTATCATATTACTCTAGGCCACTCTATTGCTTATTACCCTCAGGGTAATGGCCTAGCTGAATCTTCCAATAAAAGCCTTATGAGTATCATCAAAAAACTACTTGAAGAAAATAAGAAAACTTGGAATAAGAAGTTAGTCTATGCCTTATGGGTAGATAGGCTTACTACCAAGAAGTTAATTGGAAAATCTCCTTAGCAGATTGCATATGGGATGGATGCAGTTTTCCCGTCATCTTTAGGTGTTCCAGTCATGAAAATTATCCAAGAATCACAAGTATAACTTAATGATATACAGAGAAGGATAAATCACATTATTCATTTGCAACAGACTAGGGAAGAAGTATATGAAAAATATCAAGTCATTCAAGAGAAAATCAAGAAAATATTTGATAAAAGTACTGAAGAAGATGACTTTTCCATAGGAGATAAAGTGTTAAAATGGGACTCCAAGAGAGAAGAAAAAGGAAAACATGGAAAGGGCCTTATGTAATTTATGGATACAGAGGTAACAATGCATTTTTTATCAGAAATTTGGATGGAACGGACATTCTAGAAGGACCAGTGAATGGTGGAATGCTCAAACACTACTATTATTTTGAGTTAACTAATAGTTAGTCCTAATTTCCTTTTACATCATTGTAAATATCCATTGCAATTTGTAGATTGGATTGGATGTTTTCTTTCCAAAGTTGAAGCCTGGAGTGAAGGCCATAAGCTTTTAAAAGTAAAATTTCATAAGTATGATTTTTGCAGAAATCAGAAGATAGTTACAGGATCATCATGGTCAAAATAGGAAGGCTACTGATATTAGAGTTCTTGACATTTCACCAGGAAATGCCATCCCTATGTGAAGCCGTTTTTAGGGTCCTATAAGTATAGGATTCATAATATCGAATTGACTTATGATAATCTTGTAAATATATACATACCTTGCCTTCTGCAAGTTGTTTTCCCATATTTTGTAAAAAAATAAAAAAATAAAAAGTCAAAAAGAGGATAAAATTCCTAAAAGAAAGATCAAAGGACTTAGAAAAAATAACATACCCCAAAGAAGAAGAAATAAAACATAAAAGTGTGCAATTCCAAATGCCACTACTTTTTACTTTGTTGCTGATGATCATGGCAGAGTGTTAATAAATGCCATAATCCATGATGAGTTGAACTACTTGATCTTGACTTGTCACGTTTCAATTTTATTGTTGTAGAATAGTGAATAAAGATTATTCAGACAGTTTAATCCTGACTAATTAGTAGATAGGTAGAGAATAAAGAGGAGCTCATCAGTTTAATCTGAGCCCTCAGATGATATAAGGTAGAATTAGATAGTTTTTATTGCTTTCAAAAGAATGAAATGTTCAAGGTTGCTAGCTCAAATGCACCTGCAAAATGGAATAAAAAATGTTAGATTAAAGGTTGGTTAGGAAGAAAGAAGTGGGAGAATCATGTAAATACTTTTCACTAGGAAAAAATCACTAATTTCCCTTCCCTATAGTTATTCTACATTCTAGACTTTCAGTCAAAGAGGCTCAGAGCATTTCTCTGACTTCTGTTGGGACCGTACCCAAGGTTCAATGACTGTAAAGTTAAAAGTGTTGAATTCCTATATTAATCCCTAATTATAATCATTTACCCTATATTCATCCATTTTCACTTAAAGTTCATAAGTAAAGATCTTTTACTTAATGACAAAGAAAATCCCCTTTTGATTAATCTCATTCATTCATAAAAAACATAAAAACCCTCCAAAAACATTATATTCTAGGTGAAAGTGGTCAAGTTATAAATGATAAAGCTTTTCTTTTTACATTATCACTTTACTTAGTCATATGAATATATTTTGGTGTTTTTCATTTTCCTATATCATATTAACTTTTAACTTATTTATTAATTCCTTATAAAATACCTTATCCTATTAATATAACTCCTTGTATTTAAATATTCCCAAAAACCCACTAATATAAGCTTTTTTGCCAATGTTAATTACCCACATGTTTTAAATAAAAACCCCCAATTACACCCCCTTCGGCATAAAACTAACATTATATAAATATCCCGCCCCCTATGGTTTATTAAACCATTCAACAGGTTTAAAAACTATATAATATAATGAAAAATGTCTAAAAATGTTTCTTTGGGCCTATCCTATGCCCTTTGAAATAGAAAAAAAATATTACCGCCCCTCAGTTTTATCTTAAGTCTTTTTAAATATAATAAAAGATTTGAAAGACTTGACCCATTGCAATCTTCCCCACATCACCTTGTTAAACCAAAGTTTTAATCACCATGAAACTAAGGTTTATCACTTATTTCCCTGATATGTAAAGCCTCAAGCCTTACATAAGTTAAACCCTTGGTTAAACAGATCCCGCCTCACGCGCATCCCACTTATATAGTTAAAATTTCATATACTTAAACCTCGATTATAAAGTGTTTTATAAAGGTTTTATTACATTTTAATCCCATCGCATATCAATAAAGCCGCTGGTACCACCTTTGTTAAGCCGCAGCTTTCCTTTAAATCTCAACCCTTCGCGCTTGAGCCACATATCTGACGGTGGACGATCATTTTCGCGTCCACAAACCAATCGACTGCCAAACACCCAAACGAGCGCGAAATGGGCAGTTTTTCTATTACCGCCTCCTATGACGTGTCATTTTTTGTTACAATCGCGTTCATTTTGCCCAATACCATTTACTGCTCAAACACAGTGTGAAACCCACCGATGGTTTTCTGCGTTCACAAAAGGAAAAACCGCTCCCGCCACAGATTTGACCTGCATTTATTACAGTTTGTAAAGGTTTATATCAAAGGATAAAACTTTGTTATAAGGTTTATTGATGTTATTGTGCATTCTCGACTATGAAAAGTCACCTGACTGTACAAAAAATTATTTTGTGCAAATTAGTGACCTTTACTCAGAGAAAAAACTAGATTTCAACCACTGTTCTACTATTTGAAGACTATTTAAATCTATTTTGTGCATCAGTGATTCAGATCAATCCGCAGGAACCATCAAAGATTCAGAAAACCCTTCTCAAACCATCAAGATACCTACAAATAAGGTATTTTCCCGAATTTTGCCTGCAATTTCACAATTTGAACCGCCAATTGAACCAATTAAGATACAAAGAGTAAAATTTCCCATCCATTTTGTCCGAAACCTTGAAAAAAGAGGGCAAACCCTCGCAATTTTTTCCCAGAAATTTCCATTTGTAGAAAAATTCATTTTTAAGTCAAATTCTCAGTCAAAGACCCTTGAAAGACAAATTCCACGGTTCAAAAGATTTTTTAAACCTACAGAAAACCTAAAAACCCATTTTTAAAGACCCAATCATTCAGGAAACCTGCGTTTTCCATCTCCAACTATTTCCTATGTCCTAAAAATTCCTAAATTGAGCACTGAATTGCCCATTGTTATCATATTTGCTTACAAATTTCTCAATTACCCTCTTTTGAAGAAAAATTAACTATAGCAAATAGTGAGTTCTTGCTTTAGTTAAACTCAAAATTAAAAAAAAAGAAAATCACATATAAGGCTGGAGGATCCAAGCCTATTAAGCCTAGAGGATCAAAACCTCCCAAGACTGAAGCAACAAAATCCCCAAAGTCTACTCCTGCTATCACTGCTAAGACCACTATGACTGTAAATCCTCTTCAACCTCCAGTGTCCAATGAAGAATTTATCCCTTTAGTTGACTTGGATTACAAAATTGTAGACCCTCTAGTAGAATTCAATCTATTAGAAGTACACAATTGGTGTTATGAGAATTTTTTAGACAAAGAAGAAATGCGTCTCTGGGATACAAACTTACCCAAATATATAGTCCCAATAATACATCCTGGTTAGGACCTGATAAGACTATGCCAAAAGTATTGTGTCCCAGACCAAAGATCAATTGTGAATAATGATAGGGAAATCCTTTTTTCTATCACTGCAGAGTCAATCAATGAAATGTTGCAGTTAGAGTTTGACCCTAGGGCAGTCCCATTATCCATTGAAGCATTGACTCAATTATATTTAGGGTTAGATTTCCATAAAAGATTCATGATTTTTCAGAACTTCATGCCTAGTCATGTGGACATCCCAAAGCTGAATCCTCCCTATTCCACTTCCAAGTTTTCAAAGGGTTCTAGACATGTTATTTCAATGTTATCCTTCATCTTCGGATACTTCACTGATGAGTCCATCCTTGGATTTTTATCCACTTTATCCTCAGGTGAGCCTCCTGCTGTGATATTTGATATTGCCATATTTATTGCTAATTCCATACACCATCCATTGACAAAGTTACCCACTGAAGGGGTATTTAGGTATTCTTCTTATTTATTTCATTTGTTCTTATTTTCACAAGAATATCACTTTCCTATAGCATTGCAGAAAATGAATGTGGAGGGCCAACCTCTATAAGTTATCTTTTGGACATCACTTCTGAGAAAAGAAGGAAGTGAATACAGTTACATAGATTTATTCATTAGGCCAGCTATGAATTTTCTTCATAGGTCAGAACAACCTAGGATAAATGAGGAGATGAAAAGGATATTACAACTGTCAAAACAGTGTAAAATGGGAGATTGGTACTTGTATGAGAAGCACACTGAATTAAGAATCTTTTTACCCAATTTGCTTCCATATAAGTTACCTAAGTTTTTGACTCTCAGAGTCTTTGATCTAGAATATTTGAGACAGGTTCTGAATGTTGATGCCATCAATTTCATGGCATCTAAAAAGAAGACCCAGTTCAAACTAAAAAATCAGATTGGTCCATATATAGTAAATAACAGGGATGTTGAGAAAGAGATAGAAAAGAGATTATCAGGGCTGAAATTCCAAGTGAGTTTCCCTTGGAGTTATGACCCCCAAGGTATTTTAAGCAGCATAAGAGTAAAGTGTAAACTACCTCCTTTTGTACATGAGTCAAAGCTTGATATTGAAAAGTTTGATAATCAGGTAGAATGGGAAGAAAATACATTGGTTGATTTAACTGCAAATACACAGCCAACAGAAAAAGTGGATACCACACTTACTGTAGTAACTTCTAAACAGCCAGAGTCTTCAAACAAAAGAAGCAGAAATGAGGGAGCGTATACAGCAAAAACTACTTCAGATACTAAGTTCAAACTCGACTACAATAAAATTCTAAGATTTGGTTCCATAGGCAAAGAAAAACTTATTGAAGTTGAAGATGAACCAGAGGTCAGTAATGATGAAGCCACTACAATAATAAAGGAGACTTTGACAGAGATTGAAAGAGAACAAGAAACATCCAAAGGAAAAGAGACCCAAGTGATTGAACAACAGGTGAATATGGAAACTTCTTCTTCTCAAACAGCAGAAGAAAAATATTTGGATATTAAGGACAAATATAAGAAAATTAAACAAAGAAATGAGGAAATTAAAAGTGATATTTATTCTCAATTTCTCAAGCAGAAGCCAGGAAATCAGGATAGATTTCTTACAACATTTGATTATTATTCAAATAAGATGATCATGTCCTACTTACAACCTACTACTTCAACCCCAAAAATAGTTGTTGACTACAAAAAGATGGAATTTGAAGTAGATACTGAAAAGGTACATGAGTTGGATCAGATAGAATTTCACAGACATAGCTCTGAGATGCTATATTCCACTGTGGTGAAAAAGGCCGTGAGTTTAACAAATTTTCAAAATACTATTGTCAACCTGTAAGATCAGATGAAACTTGATAAAGGCTCCTTATATGAAAAAGATCTAAGGATCAAGGCCTTAGAAGATTTGATTCTACAAATAGGAGTTGACCCATCAAATGTACAAGCTGCTGAAGTATTAATCAAAAATAAAAATGATCATATTGTTGCTTTGAGGAAATAGTTAAAACTTCCTCAAATTGAGCACCCACAAAGCAAGGAAATACTTCAAGAACGTAAAGAGAAAGAATATATGATGCAGTTGATCATAAAGCTTACTACCCAAATCAAGGATATGGAAAGCCAATTGGATATATTGATGAAAGAAAAAGAAACTGTGAAGGAAACTGATGCTTCCACCATTCCCACAGTTATACCTATTACCTATTATTACAGCTTCTATTCCTTCTATGTTGGGAGAAAATTTAGCACCCAAAGAGCCACTGGCAACTGCAGTGTCAGTGCAATCAACTACTACTTCCAATACTAAATCCTCAACATCACAGGTGTAGCAGACAAATGATGCAAGGAATATTGTCAAAGAAATGGAAGAAATGACATTGAAAACCCATGAAATTAACAATTTGAAGAAAAAGATTCAGAATATGGAGGTATCAAATAAATCAACATTGATTAATGCCAACAATTATGAACAAAAAGCTAAAAGTCTTGAAGAGCAAGTCAAAAGCCTTCAGAAGGATTTGAGTTTTATTGCACAGATTTCTTACATAAGAAATCACCTATGGACCAATATTATTGAGGCCATACATCTTCAATGGCTATCAATCCAGATAATATATGAACAGAGAGACCTCCTTCTAGCAGCTCAAGGTGAAATACAAAGAACAACAGAAGAATTAGCAGATAAACCAGCACAGGCACTAAAGCTAATTACCTTCTTAAACAGTAAGAATAGGACTGAGCTAGAATAATTGAAGATACAAGACAGGACAGAGACTATATTGCAAATCAAGAAAGTATTGACAAAGAAAACTTTGATGAATAACTTGAAAGAAAAATGTGATACTATGAATTTTCCCATTACCAAGTTTTTAGCAAAGTATGCTATGCTAAGACAAGCAGGCATTCCAGACATCCATGTTTTCAATGACAAGTTAATGGACTAGAAAGAATATGATAAAAAGATAAGGGACCATGCCAAAGAACAAGTGAATAAGAAACTGCCACATGGATCTCCAACAGGGAAAGTTGTTCTCCAATACATTGAAGATTTATTCCTCCTTTAGAATGAAATCAAAAATTTGTTTGTAATTAAGCCAAATTTTGCTAAATACACTGAGGCAGATGAGAACTACATAAATTTGAAAAGTATGAAGATACCATATGCTGAACAATGGAAGACTTTTACAGATTTATTATAGCAGCAAAGAAGCAAACAGTGAAACAGAGTGCAGATGAAGCAGTCAGCTTGAGAAGAAAACAAATAAAACAACATTGGTTTTTATTTTTTACTGTTGAAAAGTGTATTTTTAGAGAAGTTAGAGGTCAAAATATCAGGTTAAAGAATATCATAGTGAAAATCCAGAGTCAAAGTTTATCAGAAGAAAGACAACAGTCAGCCGATTTTGATTGCTGTAAATTCCTTTTACAACAGTAACATGATAAATAAAACAGCGTAAAGAACCTCAGGGATAAAGTACAAGGTCAAAGAGTATAAGTGGAAAGAGCATCAGTGAAGTCATCTCCCAAAAGATATTTTCAAAATTCCAGCAAACATGGACAGCTACTCAAATAAACAGTTTTTTGTTAGATAAGATAGCTCTTTATTTTCTAGATAAGAGGACAGCTTGCTAAATTTGTTAAGCAGCTGTCCCTCTTAATGTGTAAAGATATTTTTTATTTCATAGAGTTATTCCTAGTTCTCTCTAGGATATTTGTAATAAACATTTCTATAAATACTTCAGTTTATGAAGTTTTTAGGGTGGAATAAAATTACTAAGAACATTATAGACATTTTTCTAGTACGTTGGAGGCTCACACGTGTTGATTTCAAAGTAGCAGTCTAGACAATAGCCATTTGGACTTCATAATTTAGGATTCATGCAATAATTTGAAGAGTAAAGTGCATCTATCTTGTCATTCTTTCCTTTATGAGTTACATAAATTTTCATATATGTTGTTCAATATTAATGATTAATTAGGAGAATTACTTCAGGACTAGTGTAAGAACTCCCTGTCTTAACCACTTATTCATTTAAATGTTTTATGTTGATTTCCAAATTTAGGAATTCTTAATTGCTCCTAGTCCCGTTTGACCCTTGCCTCCTTCCTCTTTTTCTGGATCAAAGGATTCTTCATTTCCCTTTATCCCGAAGCAAGCCATCTCATCAAAAAAATCTATCCAAATCTCTAAGGGTTATCTACCTTGCCCTGAATACATTAGCATCCTTTTGACCTTGCCTTCTAGTTCTTCTTGCTACACTTTAACTCCATAGCCCAATGGACTAGTAGATCCCTATTTAATTTTTCCTCAAGCAATATTATTTTTTACCAAACATTTCAAAACCAAGACCAAATTGAACTATCATAACTAGCTAAACAAAAACAAAGTTAAATCATAAAGAGAGAGCCCTCTCTCAAATTTAGGAAGGCTAGATCCTAGATTTCCAAAGTAGGTTTGTGGTTACCCCTAATTTTCTTAAACTAAAAATCAAAAGCCCACAATCTTGAGAAATTACTAGGGTGATAACAAAAAGAATAGGTAACAAAAAAACTATTGAAGGAGCTTGTAAAAACAAGCGTCGTGGTCTAGTGGGAAAACAGGATGAAAAGAATTCTGACATTGATCAATCCTCCCCCAAAGCCATCATGTGCACAAGATAGCGATGGACCCACCCACCAAACACTGGCAGCATATGGTCATTTTTGTCGGCATCCTAAGGGCGAAAAGGTGGCCAAAGGCAACCCGCCAGAGGAGGTGACATCAGCCCTCCTCACAGCCAATCAGAATGCTTCCGTGGGGGAAAGGAAAAGAGACAAAGGCCCCTATTCGACCCGTCGAAGATTGAAGGGGCCCACAAAGCACAATAGCTGGTGCATGTACGTTCTACGGTAAGGTAAGTCTGATAGGGGATGCGAAGTCTAGTACCCCTCTTGTCTGGCACGTGGCCCCCACCTACCCGGCCATTGTGGGCCAACCACTATGTGCCACATGTCCCATTGTCAGTGTCCTCATGACGCTAGCCCTACATGTGTCGCCCCACCTTGGTAATTAGTAAAACCCTATTTCCGTAGTGATTTTTACTCTTGGTTGTGTGAATTTACTGGTTATTTACCAATATTTCACTCTGTCAGATGAGTAAAAACTCAAGTATTGGCTGCTTTTCACTCCCGCGTCACTTTCCCTGCTACCTCACTGCTACTTCAGGTATTTGGTCGTGTCCCTTTTCATTATTTCCCTTTTACTATTTGCTCAAATTATCATGGAAAAAATGAAACGCTCTGCACCTGAAAACCCCCATGCTCGCAAGGTCAGTACTGCTCCTAGACCTGAACCCCTCACTGATGCTCACTCCCAACTCTATGACCCGATCTATCCTTTCAATGTAGCCTGCACCAAGGCCGAACTCTTTGATTTTCAACGAAGGGGCAAAGATGTGTTTAGGGTCATCGAGTCAAGGCTTTATTACCAAATTTCCTTGACAACCCACCTGTTCCTGAAGTTTATCGTCTGTCTTGGGGAGGCCTACATCGAGCGTAAGGACATATTCCTTTCCACTTGAGAGGCCAAGATTCTTGAGATTACTCCCAAAATCATCATAAAATCCCTATGTTATCCTTCCACCCAGGACTGTGTTGAGTTCACCGAACTCACTCTGTCTTGTCATTTCTTGAATCAACCCTTGGAAAAACATAATGGTTTCCTTGACCTCATCTCTGACTCACACCTATTAGCTTTCCCTCATATAGAGTCTGTTTCGTTATCATCATTATGTAGCACCATACAGCCTATTTTAGCGGTCATCTTGGGAATTCTAAGATTTGAAGATGCCAATATGGTGACAAAGGCAGGTTTAGGGTTTCTATGGCTCAGATGCAGGCTGAGATCCTTTTGGATATCCCCACATTTCTGGCCTCGGATATCAAAGACGATTTCTAAGATATGTCTTAATTTTTCTCTTTTAAATATTGCTCCCTGGTTTTCTACCTATTCCTATTTGAGCATGCAGATAAGTTTGAAGGTCTAGGCCTGAAAAAGTTCTCCAAGAGAAACGTTGAACCCAAATCTATTTTTGAGTGGACTTTGGAAGTTCACCAACATCCAGAGGGGAAGGGGTATGCGAAATTAATTACCAACTTCATGTCCATAGCCTATGCTATCATACACGATAGCTCCCTGCCCAATATTTTTCCTGAGCAAAAGGAATGGCTCTACTTTAGTGAAACAGCTTTCACAGGTGATTGGTACCTGTTCGAAGATCACACCGAGATCAGGGTCTATTGTGCTGAAATACCTCCTTATCACTTGCCAGTTTTCTCTTCCATGAGGATTTTCTCCCTCGAGTTCATCCCTCAGGTCCCAAGTGCCGTCCAAGCCCACTTCGTGCCTACGAAAAAGGGATACATCTTCAGGCTCCCAAAATCTATAGGCCCTTTCACCTTTAATTCAAGGAATTCCCTTTCCACTGTGGAAAGGATGTTGCGGGAGATGAATTTCCCGTGGGGAGATTTCTGGCACTATGATCCTAAGGGGTTCATCGCACGCAGGAAGAAGAAGATTAAATCCACAACATATGCACATGAACCTAGGCCTCTTATTGAATGGAAAGCTAACTCTAATACATGGCCTTTGCATACAAAGATGGAGGTTGAATCCCCAAATGCTAAAGGAAAAGGAGATAATGTACTCGATGAATCAGAAGGGCTAGAACAGGGAAACCACCAGGGTAGCCAAGGGTTCATGGAGGAGGAAGAGAAAGGACACCCCAGTAAAAAGCACATAACTAAAGGGCCTAAGGACCTAGACACCGAATTTTCCGACGATGAGATCTCCTTACTCAGGGATCAAGGCAAAGAGAGGCCAGGATTCTTACTCTCCTATGATTCCGACTCCTCCTTAGTACCTTCAGAGCTGTCACAGGTTGTATCACTGAGTAGAGGTAATTAAAAGGAGTAGCTCGAAGCCAGGAACAAATTTGCAAGGGAGAAACTGAGAGCTGAAATGTCTCAATTCGTAGACAAACATCACACCAGGCTCTCCTCGGTCCTAGATATGGATAAATAACAACTCATATTTGCTATCCAGGATTCAACCACTCATCCCTTACCCCCAGGATCCCAGTACAGAGCCCTGGAAATAATTTTGAACTTAGCTTCCATTCCCCTGCCAGATAAGTTAGATCTGCACTAGTGTATTGGGGACATGCTACAGACTGAGGTAGTAAAACATACAATCACCCTGTAGAGGACCAAAAGGAAATTGACTCAGATGAAGGCCACCCAAAAAATAGAAAGATCTAGCGCTAAAATATTTTCTGTTTAGCTGGAGGACTGCAGAAATTTGATAAGAGTTAAGGGAGTTGATGCCAATTCAGCATTGCAGTCCCTTCTCACCAAATCAGAGTTGGAGGTACAAGAATTGAGGAAAAAATTGAATATCCCTCATTCTGAACATATTCAAACCAAGGAACTTGCCCAGGTGGAAAATGAAAAAACAGTCCTTGCTAATTCCCTCGCTCAAAGGGAGGAAGAGATTGCTCAAAAGGATAAGGGGATTGTTGGACTTAATGAGAAGTTGTCAGAGCTACAATTTAAGTGGGGTGAACATACATGTGTAGTTCCTATACTAGAAGATCCAGAGAGTGCTTTGGAACAATTAACCAAGGCTTTGGCAGATCTGAGGATGTCAGAAGATGAAACATGCACTACCCGTCGGCTCCTAGACGAGGCCAAGGCTGTATACGCAGAGAATCAAAAGACGGTTTCATTCCTACAGAAAGAGGTAGAGAACCTCTGAAAGGAAGCCCAGGGACATGAGAAGTCTATCAAAGACTTGAAAGCACAACTTAAAGGTAACATCTTGTTGGTAGAAGCAAGGAAAATGGTCTGGGGAGAGATCATAACAGAGGTCAAGAAAAATTGGAAACTCCTCATGCTAACTAATGACAAGAAGAGCGTTATTCGAGAGTATAAGGTACAACTAGAGGCTGGTCGCAGGGAAGGAGAAGAGAAGGCAACAAAAACAAGGAGATATGTCAGGTATCTCAACGAACTCCCGTCTAAAGAGTTGAGCACCCAGGGAGTGGTCAACCATTTCAGGGCTATCATGAAGGTCAGTAAGATGATCGAGAAAGAGGAGGCATGCATAAAAGCATTGGGGTTTTTAGCACTCGCGTCAAAGGGAGTGGAGATATTCGATTAGGAATGGTGCAAGTTGGTAGAAGATGGCCTCCCACCATGTTGGGATTAGTAGTCAGGGGAATTTCTTCCCCTAAACGATTATGATCAAAAAATGTCAGAGATCAAGTGCAGGGTAGACATAACACTAGAGAATACCTCTCGGTTAAAGGAAAATACCTTAGTAGCAGTGCTATGTAAGGAATTATTATTCCTTGCTTAGGTCAAGAGATTCTTTGCGGCCCATTTGGATTATTCTAAGCTCACCCAAGTGCAGTCCATGTTCGAATTATTCACCACAGAACGCTACCTAGAGAATTCACCTGGAAAAGGTGCTATGAATATGTGAATCCTCTAGTTTCCTCTACTTCACAGTGACTACCACCTGTGTCGCCTCGTCAGCCTGGCTCCTCCATGTCTTCAGTCAGATCTCACCACTCATAATATTCTGGCACTCCCTGACATACCCACTAATGGACATCATGACCAGGCCCATGAGAACTTTATTTTTATTTTTTATTTTCAACTTCAATGTACTGTAAAATCGGGTGAAATCTCAATTTCACCCTATGCACTATTTGCATTTTATGTTTCTGTTATGTTTTTGTTATAATCTGTGTCAGAGAATACTGATTCAGATGCAATACCGTTACGTCACATCATTTTTTTTATTTAGATATTAAAATGTAAGATCAAGAAGGGAATATTTTGTTTGAGGAAATATCTGGCCACACTGCCCATGTAACAACTATAAAAGACCAAATCACAGATGAGGTAAAGGTTTTGATTTCTCTGGAAGTTTGGAGTGCATAGTCTGTGTAGCACATTTTGTAATTTTGGGATTTTCTCTTAATGTATATCTGTAAGAGCCATTTTTAAGAGATAATATAACGATTTTTTGTTGCAAAATGGATTCCTACTAGACTTATGAATAGTATGTATGATTCTTCTGTGTTTTCATTAATATATTTTTTTGTTCCTTCATACTTTTTTTCCGATTATCATGCGTTCAAAATGCGGGTTGTTTACAGATTTTCTATGAACTTATATTGTATGATATTCATACAACGGTCTATAATGCTACATTAATTAGGCTTGTTGCATGATTTCTATTCAAAAATTCTCATCTCAACCACTGTCTTCTTAAGTCTTTGGAGGGTGGATTCTTATACCTTCGTAAGCCTGCCCCACTTTGACTTACCATCCTTATTCTTCGTGGTTTCTATCCCAATTATCTTTAAATTATGTTCATTGGTTTCACATTCGACCCTATTTTCATAAAATTGAGCTTCATTATAGCCTCAGTCCCATTCTAAGTTATCCTTTTCTCTCACAATCAAATTTTACAGTTTTTACTTTGCTCCCCTTGTTATCTAGAACCACTTATCAAAATAATTTCACCAAGTTGATATCCGGGAGGTCCCTTCCAAAGAACATGAAGAAAACCTATATGACCTCCTGCTTTTAATATGCCCTATGCACTAGTATCCTGTAACTCAAGACTATCTCTAGGAGTGACACCACCTACTATTGGAAAAGATGTTGCATCTCACTTCCCTCATACTAAGGAAGCCACCCTCCAGATTGCATTGAAATATGACCTAATATATGCACAGTTTGTTTATGTTTATATCGTATTACCTGATCTCCCTAGACTCGGTGGTGCCAATGCATCGGGGACATCCCATGCTGTCGAAGGTATTGTTGGAGCCCTTTCACATCCTCCAACATTAGCACCTCAACCTCCCTTGCTTTCTCAAGCTTTGCAACAGCAACCACCCCCTGAAGGGGTAGGTGTATGCATAGGAGAGTGCGATTAATCCTTCTACTTCCAAAAATAAGAAGAGAGGAAACCATAATCAATCTTCCCAAGGTAATCTAGGAAAAAATCCCCAAGGGAATACATCTGACATTGCAACCCAGCAACAGGGCATTCAACCCAAGCAGGATAGGCCTATTCGCACAAATAAATTGTGTTCTTTTTGCGGTCTCTATGGTCACTATACCCATGATTGTCCCATTTTACCTTAGATGTGTCAAATGTGGGAAGCTCAAGAAAAATATCAAGGAAAACAAGACTCTTCTTCAGTTCCTTCTAATGTTGCACCTATCCAATCGACAGTGTTTACCAATCCTTTCCCTCAGCAAGGATATGTGACTGCCCAACCTCCTAAAATTCAAGCAGCCACTCAACCTCATCCATCTGGTATTTCCAATTACCAGATCCTCATGATGAGCTTTGACCAACCCAATACTGCTGACCTCAACCTTTAGACTCGATCCCGTCAATACACCCACCCCCCCACTAAGTCTGGCACCGAGCCCCTTTCTTCAGGTCCCACAGAGCCTCTTTTGACACTCAATGGTCCTTTAAATATCCCTCCGCCTAAGGCATAGGTTCATACCAACATTCCCAAGGGACCATTACGCCAAAACACTGCTTTTGGTAAATCTTCCCACTCCTACAATATAGAAGATGACTTGGCATAATCCCCTGCCGCCATGTCAATGCTGGAAGTCCTCCTGTCATGCCCTTCACAATGAAAATCTCTACTAACTGCTATGGGCAATGTGGATCCTTCAGATGATCATTTGATTGTTTTTGACATTAACAAGTGTTAGGTGGATAAATCGTACTTGTGGACAAGAATGATCTCCCTAGTATCACAAGGATAGCTAGAAACAAACAGGACAAATGTAAACTACTTTCTCTAGATTATATATGATTTAAAATTTTCTATGATGAAGAAAGGACCTACCTGTGATCCAATGCTAGTTTAATTCTTCTTTCCTATTGCTCCAAGAAGTCACCTCTTAAGATATGCAAACAAAGACATAGAATAGAATCAAAAGCACCTGCAACATATACTAATTCAGAAATCACAAATCTATCTTAATGATAAAGGAATTTAAGAAATAATTCATTCAAGTAAATACATAAAAAACTTATTGAGAAAACATGATCCAATTGTATTATCTTTAAATAAAAGAAGGAGTCTTACAACGTCGTTCGCCTTGATGTCATACAGTTAGTCTAATAAGCCCTCCCACTCTTTGAACCAACCTAACTACAAGTATGTAATCGTTCTTGCAGTTAGAAAACAGAGTATGTTTCTTTAGCAATTACCTTCTCTATCGCAGCTACTAAGTACAAAGCAAGTACTAAGTGTATACAAAATGCATAGAGAATTTTTACATATGTGAGAATGTACCCTTGAGACTGAACCAAAGCTTCAATTTATAGGAGAAGGAAAGTGGTTGCAACTCTAAAATGGAAGGGATAGAGTCCCCTTATCAAGGGATTAAGTTCCAAAGACCAAGGAATAGGCTCCTTTAATGAAGGAATGAATGTTCATGATAATGGAGGGAGTAAGGCTTCGACTGGATAACGCATTCTAGAAGCTTCCAGCTGGGAGAATATTTGACGAGCTGGTGCTTCTAGAATTTAATTTCACCTTCAATTTACCTTTTACAGGGGTCCACACTTTTAATTAAGAAAAAGTGCGGTCAGATCCACAGTTTTTGGACCAAAAGGGTGCGGTGCCGCATGTAAGGCTAAGGAAAAGTGTGGTACAATTTCTTTTATGGTTTTTACAAGCTTTTCTCCAAATTCAGGACTTGGTTTGGGAACTTTAGGGTTGTATACCTCTAAAGGAGCATTATGTAGGTATTGATGAACCCATATAGACATTAAAATGTCATGGTGACAAAATAATGTGTAACAGATTTCCCCCTAAAGCACAAAATCTGAGATAATTCGAAGAGTGAAGTGCTTTATCATTCCAAGGATTGGCTTGTGGACGCCGGTTGGAACCTGTAAAAACATTCAATACAAACATAAATCTATATATATATCATCGCTTAGGTAGGAATTTCCATACTCAGAGAAAAAACTAACTTAACTAAAATGTTCTGGTATAGAAATGATTCTAATATTACATCAATTGTAGAAACAGTATGGATGCAGCCATCTGTCATGAATAGTCTATTGCATAACGAATAATAAAACTCCTCATAGCCTGGATAGTGGAAACTAGATCCAGGGTCTTGATTTCTGCTACCTGAACTAGTACGATTCTATCCATGCGATTGATTGTGTCGAACTCGAACATGGTAGAAACCACTTGATTACCAGTCAATGATGTGACTTGTTAACAAGTGTGAGAGAAACCACCAATAATGATAACGGCTCTCAAAGTACTCAGTACAATCCATGAAGTGTGAATAAATTATTTGAATTTGAACACTTCATATAATCATCCGATCAGAGGTTAATGATGTAACCTGTCTTCGAGGGCGAGAAATCTACCATTAAAGCATGCAGATTCCAAGGTACTGAAGGATTCTAGATCAACTTCCTAGATGATATGCTATTGTCGATAGAAAGTGATCCGTTGTAGGAAATCCCATGACATGAAACCATTAGATCAAGTTTTGTAGAAATATTTTGCAAGGACTGACTCAGGGATGGTCAACGCGAATGGAGACATATGTTTGCAGATGAATTTTTTGTTTGAACTGTTCTATTGAACACATAACGACACTGCAGATGTTTTTGTGACATTTGACCTAAAGCTAATACCCAGAAACCGGCTGAAGACTTTCAATATGGTTTGATTAACTGATAGGCAAAGGATTTTCCCAACCCAGGTGGAAGCGTGACAAAAAGTGTCGTGTTCAAGAGTGGTATACTGCTTTTAAACAAAGTATGACAACTGGATCCATTTTCTCTCTTTTTCCCCCACCATTTCTGGAAAGTACCTCTTTATTTTTGACAAGCTTGAGGAGGATAACATTTGCTTGTTATATAAGCTCATCCTTCAAATGAGTCCAACTTAGTTTAAAAATAGAACCATCAGAAGAAGTGGTTCGTTCCTGTTTGTAATTTACAGGTCCTTTACTGTTAAATTTTAACAAGTCCAGTATAAGAGAAACTCGGTGTTTTTCAATTTTAGGGAGTCAGAAGAAAAACTTAAGGAAACTCCGTGGGTGTACTTTTTTGTAAATTTAGTCTCTCAAGGTTGAAAAAGGATAAAATAATACAGGGGAGACCTCTATTGACTTTATTTAGTCAAAATATACCTTTTTCGTAAATAGTCCATTTCAGTCCAGAAAAGGGGTAAACTTATATTGAAAGGATGACTGTTCATTTCCATTAACGAGTTTGAATAGTCAAGTACTCGGCAATATTTTCATGTTTAGAGAGTCTAAAAAGGGCTTAAAAGAGAACTCAAGTTTTCACTTTTTCGTAAGTTTTAACGAGTTCGAAAAAGGGATAAAAATGTACTCATAAGTTTCACTTTTTCATAATTTTTACTGAGTTCAAAAAAGGGATAACAAGTATACTCTTTTGTCAAAAATGATCATTTTACCCAAAAAATCCTATATTCTGCACAAAGAACTCAAAAATTAAACATACTTGTTTATGATTAATAAAAATAATTTGGAAAACAACTTTTCAAAGTGGAAAATAAACAAAATTATATTTCATTTATTCAAAAAAAATCTTATAAAAAGGAGTTTTTCTAAATCATTTTTACCATTTGATTCCAAAGTGAAAGTTGAGAGCTTTTGGTGAAAAAACGTTCCAGAGGAGATTACGGAAAATTCAACCATCAGAATTGAAAATCGTCAACTCCAGGTAATCCACATCATCCTTGCCTTCATTTTTGTCCATTCACTTTCTTAATTTAGGTTTTGAATTTATTTTTTGGGGGAAAAATATGTTCAAAATTTCACCCATGGGCGTCCATAGGTAAAACACATAACACCTGCGGACCTCGAAAATTTTTCAAAGAAAAATTGTCGTGGTCCCGCAACTTTTGTACAAGATGTGTGTGGATCCTCGCACTGTCTCTGTGCAAAAAGTGTGGAGGCGCCGCGAAGAAAATAAAATGATAGATTCCCCCAAAATAAACCATATTTTTCACTCAAATTGTTTCTAATCTTCAAATTTTCCCATTACAAAATATATACAATGCTTGAGTGGAGGGAACGCGAACATGAAGAGGTTGATGAGGCCGCAATGGTACATGCGCCCACATTGCATGTGTTGAGGGAATTTGTTTTGTATAAATTCTGGGCTATTCAGGGTATGAGGGCCCAAGTAGACTTACTCACCTGGCTAGTAAACAAATGGGATGTCCAGGAACAATGCTTCATAATTGGAGATCACCGACTCGAAATTGAGCTGGAAGATATATATTTTCTTACTGGTTTATCAAAGAGAGGTGAACAAATCTCTTGTTTGGGGCTAGGGAAAGTGGTCAATCTACCACTAGCCTTTAGCAATAGTTTTGCAGTGAGGAAGTGAATCCCAAAGATAAACGTATTGATATAAAAACAATCATATGTCTTGAACTTAAAGTGGTTGTGTTTACTATAACCCTATTGTGTGGGAGTGCAGCTCCGCACGTTGCTACTAGAGCCCAGATGCAGACTGATTTTGATTATTTTAGAGGCACCATTTTCAATTGGTGTGAGGCAGTATTGGCCAATGTAAAAGGCCAATTGACTAGGGCAAAGAACTCAAAGTTGAAAAAAATTGAGTATGGAGCTATTGTTGTCACATTTTCTCTGGAGAGAATTCCTTCACTTGCCCCATAGCTTATCTCAGTTGATCATTGTAGATTCAAGGAGCCTCGGATGGTCCGATGGGTTGCACTGATGGCCCGTCATAGTGAGGGCGGTGATATTGTTCATTTTACTCCAGCTTATTTCCATTGGTTGTAGAACCAAATCTTCGCCATAGAATATTTACCATATGCCAGGATAGACTTTCATGGCGATTGAGAGATGTCCCTTCCTCCGGGAACACAGTGCGATGAATCAAGTAAGAATTATTTTGACATGTTATAAATTCTAATTTTTATTTATTTTTGTTTAAATCGTCCAATACTGATGACAAAAAAATTTAAAATGCAGATGTTGGTCCACGCAGGCCAGCCACACTCTGTCGCTTCGACAGGAAACAAAGAGAGCCCGTTGCAGCACCACAAGATCAGGCAGCTAAGATTCTTACTGATCTAGAACACAACCTAGAGAGGTTGACCTTGGATATTCAGAGACTTCGATAGATGATGTCCCTCTCCATCTCCAGAGACACGTTATTGGAGTTCCTGGTCAGTTTAGGAGATTCCTGAATAGAATGGCGTGAGCTGTCGTGTACTATCATGATCACCACCACGGATAGTGGATGATTGTGTAGACTATGACATTTTTTTTTTCTATCATTTTTTTTGTCGATTATAAGGTGTTTTAAACCTATAATAGAGGACGATGTAATATTTTTTGAAAACATTACTGTACTCTATGATATTTCTACTATTTCCGACTATCTGTTCAACATGTTTATCGAATGTTGCTTTGACTTACTGCTTTTAATGTTGCAAATGTCTATTTATAACACTAGTATCTAATGCATCAGCTAATGTGTGTAAATTTCTCGAAATGTTTTGATATTCAATGTAATCAAAATCTCATTCCAAGAGACGTACCTTCAAAAATAATCTCAATAATACTGGGTTTTTAATTTCGTATACTCAATTTAAGTGTCATACAATGAGTTCAGAATCTAACCTAACGATCAAACGTCGAATTCCAAATGAAATGGATTTAGATGATAACTCAATCATTGCACTATATTCTGCAATATTATTCGTTGTTTGACCGAGGCTTACCCCATGCATAGATATTAACTCATTAGTGGATGAATAAATAACCCAAGTTGTGGAAGAAATGTTCCATGTACTACGACAAGCACCATCAACAAAACCAATATACGTTTGAATGGATGTCGACATCTGTGAACCAAAGAGTAATCCAAATAAGTAGGGATAAAAACTAACTTAAACTAGACACACTCTTCTAATCTAACGCACACTAGCTATGAAAAGAACTAATATACAAATAAGATCTCCACACAAGATTTAAGCATAATATCTCTTCAGATAAAGCCCATTTCTGGGTTTGTCTAAATATACCCCGTCATAATCAGTCAATTCATAGGCCCCTTTTGCAAGCACTTGCTTGACAATATAAGGACCGTGCCACATGGGTTCGAATTTCCCAGCTCCTAGTTTATCATTATCTTGGTCGTATACCAACACTAGGTCACCTTCTGAAAAAACACAAGGTGTAACACTCCTATCATACTGAGCTTTCATTCATTTTTTATGAGCCTTGGTAGCTAATGTAGCGGTGCGTCGAGTCTCATCTAGTTGAGCTAAGTATAAAAATAATTTTTCCTCTTCAGAGGTAGCTGGTAGTAATTCTATGGCTAATTTGAGTGATGGAATTTCGTATTCAATTAGTAACACAACTTCTAAACCGTAACTAGTTGAAAAGGAGTGAAACCTGTTGCAGTTTTCGCTGAGGTTCGATATGACCAAAGTGCTGAGAAAAGCATAGTATGCCAATTCGATTTATGAATTCCGATTATCCTTTTAATCATAGTGGTTAACACTTTATTTACAGCTTCAACCTGACCATTATCCTACGGGTAATATGGTGTAGAACTATCATGGTGCAGACCAAGGTAGTCGGAAAGTTCGGTCATCATAATGTTTAGAAAATGGCTCCCATGATCAGTAATGATAGCTTAGGGTACACCAAATCAAGAAATCACGTGATTGAATACAAAATTAGCTGTAGTTTTTCCATCTGCTGCAAATGTAGGCATCGCCTCGGCCCATTTGGTAAAATAATCTACTGCAAGAATAATATACCCATGCCCCCCGGCCAAGTGCGGGTTACATGTAATGAATTCAATGCCCCATTTTTCAAAAGGACCGACAACAATTATTGAGTTAAGAGGACCTAGTGGTGCACGCATCTTACGATCAAAGATATGACAATTGTGGCATTTTCAGACTGCTAGAATGCAATCTTTAAATAACGAAGGCCAAAAATAACTAGTGGGAAATATCTTTTGGGCTGTGGCATATCTAGACATATGACCACCACATGCTCCAGAGTGACAGTCATTTAAGACCTTTTCAGCCTCTTCGTGGGTTAAACATCGTCGAAATACAGAATTCGCACTGCGATGATAAAGCGTGTCTCCAACAATATTGTATAGCTGAGACTGGTAACGGATCTTTCGTCATTGTGAACATGAGAGTTCAGGACGAAAAGTTTTTGTTTGGAGATAAATGATGATATATCCATACCATGGATCAATGGTACTAATAATAAACAAAGATTCATCGACGATCAGATGTTCTACCACAATTTCTGTCTCAGTATTTGGGAAGTCACACATCAGTTTGGCGAACACTAGTGATTTCCTTGATTTAGATTTTTCAAATTATAAATCAAACTCTTGAAGGATTACTATCCATTTAGAGTATTTGCCCCCTAGTAATTTTTTGGTCATGTTGTGAAGCCAACTCCAAAAATAGAAGAAAATATAAAAATTACAAAACCTCCTTTCTATATATAGGATTCCATGGGCCACAATGTAATCCTAGTGGGGCCACAATGTAATCCTAGCCAACCTAACAATAATAATTTAAGGGCACAATAATAACAATATGGGGGTTACAGGGGTACAATAATAACAATAAGGGGGTTACACTAAAAATAATAAAGGACTATACTAGTAATATAGGGACCTAAAATGCCCCTCTCCTTCAAAAAAGTGTTGTCCTCAACGCTTGAGTAGCTCTGGGTTCTTATGTATAAAATTATCATCCTCCCATGTAGAATCTTCAATGGGTAAGTTCTTCCACTTGATGAGATACTCTGAAATTGATCAATTCCGTAGTTGTCGAGTTCTTGTTTCCGTGACCGCTTCAGGTTCCAATATGATTTTTCCTTCCTCATCAAGTTCTGGCAATATTGTTTGAACTGGAAGATTTTCACCTATAACCTTCTTTAAGCATAAAACATGGAAAACTGGATGTACTCGCGAAGAAGCAGGAAGCTCCAATTTGTATGCCATAGTACCAATCTTTTGCAACACCTTGTAAGGACCATAGTACTTTGGCGATAATTTGTTATCCTTCTTAGCTTGCTTGAGGGACATTTGTTTGTATGGTTGTAGCCGTAAAAATACCCAATCTCCTACATCAAAACTTCTCTCGCTGCGATGTTGATCTGCCTGTTGTTTCATTCGATTTTGTGCCAAATTCAGGTTATCCTTTAAGAGTTGGATAACTTCTTGTTGATGCTCGATGTGATCTTCCACTGCTTGAACCTTCGATTTTTCTCTTAAAGATGATGTGATGGATGGTGGATGATATCCATAAAGTGCCATAAATGGGGTCATTTTTGCTGCAGTATGGAAGGAAGTGTTATACCACCATTCAGCAAGAGGTAACCACTTGACCCATTGTGTTTGTTTATCAGATACAAAACAATGAAGATATCCTTCCAAACATTTATTTACTATCTCAGTTTGACCATCGAATTGAGGATGATAAGATGAGCTATGAGCTAATTGAGTACCCAAACAAGAAAATAACTCTGTCCAAAAATTTCCAGTAAAAATGGGATCTCTGTCGCTCACAATAACCCTTGGGTTTCCATGTAGCTTTTGAATTTTGTCCATAAATGTAGTAGCAACTGCACTTGCTTTAAATGGATGAGATAATGCACAAAAGTGTGCATACTTGGTAAGTATATCAACTACCACCATGATGACACTCTTTCCTTCGGACTTAGGTAAACCTGTGTTAAAATCCATTGAAATCTCCTCCCAACGTTGACTTGGAATAGATAAAGGTTATAGAAGGTCTTAATTGTCTCAAATTTATTTTGTTGGCAAACCAAACATTCCACCACAAACTTTTGAATATCATATTTAAGGTCATCCCAAAAAAATTCTTTCTTCACCCTGTGGTAAGTTTTTAAAAATCCTGAGTGTCCTCCTAAAGGAGAAGTGTGCAATTCCAAAAGAATATTTTGTTTTAGTTGGGAATTCTTACAAAGATATAAGCGATCTTTGTACCATAAGGAATCATTTTTCCAACTAAATGTATCGGATGTACTAGGATCTTGCTGCAACTTTTGAATGAGTGTCCATACATCTTTGTCCTTCTTCCATTCATCTCTTGCTTCAGTTATCCAATCTGGTTGGATAATAGAAATGGCACAAAGCAATGCTTCCACCTCTTCATTCTTTCTTGAGAGTGCATCTTCAACAACATTAAGCTTTCCTTTTTTGTAGATTATTTCAAAGTCATAACCCAACATCTTTGTGACCCATTTTTGCTGCTCTTCCGAAGATAGTCTTTGTTCCAAAAAGTGTTTAAGACTATCATGATCAGTTTTTACCTTGAAGTGTCTTCCCATTAGGTAAGTTCGCCATTTCTTTAGTGCATGCAGTATTGCTAACATTTCCTTCTCATAAATAGGTTTCTGTAAATACTTTCATTTGATTGGACGACTTTCAAAAGCAATGGATCTTCCTTCCTACATTAAAACATCACCAATTGCATTTCCTGAGGCATCACATTCCACAATAAAGGTTTTTGTGAAGTCTGGCGTAGCTAATACCAGTGCTAGGCACATTGCCTCTTTAATATGTTCAAAGGCCTTAGTTGCTTCAGGAGTCCAAGAAAATGCATCTTTCTTCAATAATGTTGTTAGAGGTGCTGCTATTCTCCCATAATTCTTAACAAACTTGTGATAATACCCTGTTAACCCGAGAAATCCTCGCAACTGCTTTATGGTTGAGGGGACTTTCCATTCCTTAATGGCTTTAATTTTTTTAGGGTCTACCTTAACACCCTCATGAGATACAATATGACCCAGATATTCCACCTCTTGTACTCCAAAGAAACATTTGGATGTTTTCGCATATAATTGTTTCTCCTCCAATAGTTTGAGCACCCTGTCAACATGTTGAACATGATCCTTCCAAGACCTGCTGTAGATTAGTATATCATCAAAAAATACTAGCACAAATTTTCTAAGGAAGAGTTTGAAAATGGAATTCATCAACCCTTGAAATGTAGAAGGTGCATTGGTAAGGCCAAAAGGCATGACCAAAAATTCATAATGACCCTCATGAGTTCGAAATGTTGTTTTGGAATATCTTCAGTCTTCATTCTAATTTGATGATATCCTGAACGAAGATCCAACTTGGTAAAATAAATTGCTCCATGTAATTCATCCAATAATTCATCAATCACAGGAATGGGAAATTTATCTTTAATGGTGCTCCCTATAATCCGGACCCATGCGCCCTGATCCATCCTTCTTGTGTACCAATACTACAGGAGCAGAGAAAGAACTTTGACTAGGTTGAATTATACCCACCTCTAACATTCCTGTAATCATACGTTCAATTTCGCTCTTTTGGACATAAGGATATCTATAAGGCTTGATGTTTGGAGGAACACTTCCTGGAATCAAATGAATAGCATGATCATGATCATGAATAGGTGGGAGTTCTTTGGGAGTTTCAAACACCTTGGAGTGATTGTCCAATACTTGTTGGAGATCTGCAGAAATAGATGATTTTGATGTTCGAACTTCTAGTGAGCATAATTGTGAAATTACGCCTCGTTATTCTTTCTTTAGAAGCTTTGTCATGACATTAGAGCTTATTATCTTTCCTGACTTCTCTGCAATACCTCATAATTCGACTTCCTTTCCTCTGAAAAAAAATTCAAGAAAATTTCTTGAAAATTAAAAGCTACCGTCCCCAAAGATTGTAACCATTGTACACCTAGTACAACATCAGCACCTCCCATAGGAATGGAAAGCATTGGAATATTCAACACATATTACCCCATGGTTAGCTTGATATTATGGCATTTTTCAAAGCAATTTATAGTTCCTCCATTTGCAACCATCACTTAAAATTCTGATGCTGGGTATAGGAAACAATTCAATTCCTTGGATACCTTATAATGAATAAAATTATGGGTGCTACCTGAATCAATCAACACTATTACCTTTTTCTTCTTGATATGTCCTTCTATCTTGAGACTTTGAGGAGTGGTAATTCCTGCCAATGCATTACACGATATGGTCGGACTCATTTCTTCCTCTTCTAGGGCTAGTTCGTGGTGTATATCCTCTTCTTGTTCATTTTATTCTTCCTCTTCACAACTATGTAAAATAATTTCTTCTCAGCACACTTATGACCTTTAGTGTATTTTCTATCACAACTGTAGCAAAGCCCTTTTGCTCTTTTTTCTTCCAATTGTTTTGGTGTCAACCTTGTAGGTTGTGGAAATCTAGGCGTAGCAACACTTCCTTCTTTATAGAAGTGAGTGGTAGGCTTCCTTGTCACCATAATTTTACATTCAATTTTTCTTGCCAACCTGAATGCCTTCTCCAATGAATCAAGTTCCAAAAAGTGAACTTCATGTTGGATGTTATCCTTTAAATTACCTATGAAGAGATCAATCTTGTGTTCCTCTGGAATATTAGTTACCCTTATATTCAATTTTTGGAAGTCCTCAATGTGCTCCCCCAATAAACCCTTTTGTTTGAGATTTATCAATTGGCTAAAGAAGGTGTTGCTCTTTGTATCCTCATAATGTGCTATCATTTACTCTGTAAAAATTGACCAAGTGACAATTTTTTTCAGGAGCAAAGCCATCGATACCATACAAATGTATTTTTCTCTAAATGTAAAGTTGCAATGCATACCTTTTGTGTGTTTTTCACATTATGGAGATCAAAATATTGCTCCATCTGTAGTATCCATGTTACAGGATCCTTTCCATCAAACTTCCTCATATCCATTTTTGGAATATGGTGGTTCTTCCCGCCAACATTAGAGTTTATGAACTCATGATTAACATTTATTTTGTTCTCATCATGAGTTTCCTCTACTATATTTTCACCATTAGGAAACATTTCTTGTATCAACTTTGTCAAACCTTCCATGTCTGTTTTTAGATCATTCTTCATGTTTTCCATGTTTTCTTTCATTTTTTCATCGATCTTAGCTTCCATGTCATCCATCTTAGATTCCATGCCAGCTTTCATTCCATGTATCTTATATTCAACGCATTTCTTCATGTTAAACACCATGTTGAAGCACACACATGGTGTATGAGGAGAATAACACACACACACAAGACACTCAACACAATGAAGGATAAGCGTGAGGCTTTCTTATTTTTCCATTATACATTATGTGCATTTATAATACAATGGTGTGACTCTTGGTTTCATATTCCAAGGTCACTTGGACTCCATTGTGACTTTTTGCATTCCACACCTACCCATAGAGGATTAGGTATTCCAACATCCCCCCTTAATCCGAAGGGGTATGTGTGAGTCCAAGAAAAGAGTTGTAATAAAAATATGCAAAGTATACATGGCAGCACTTGGGCTGAATCAACTCTCTGAAATGTTGGAAAAAAGAGGTGGTTTTAGGATGACCACAAACACTGGAACGCAAAACTTGTTGCAGTTCCCGGAACTCTTCCAAAACTGGCAAGAAGCTGAAAGCTTCTGCTAGAGGAAATGTCCCTCATAAAAAAGGGAGACCTTCAACCTAAAAGAAGGGAGGTCTACTACCTGTGATGGTTTTAGGATTACCAACAACTCTGGAATGCTTTGAAGCATTTCCTGGAACTCAACCAAAGCTAGCAAGAAGCTGAAGGCTGCTAAGCTGAAGGCTTCTGCTAGAGGAAGTGTTCCTCATGAAAGGGAGACCTTCGACCTAAAAGAAGGGAGGTCTACTACCTGTGGTGTTTTTAGGTTGTCCACCAACCAAAGATGATGGTTTAAGGTTGTCCACCAACCGAAGGCATGCTCATGGGCATCCGTGTCTCTGGCTACATCTCTGAATCCGGAATGACAAATTGTGGCTCAGGCTCGCTTGAACTGCTGGCTACAACTCTGAACATGGAATGAGAGATTTTGGCTCAGGCTCGCTTGATCTATTGTCGAAGCTTGTACATGACCACCATTTTCCCCCCTGTCAGGGACAAGGTGAGATGATGGCGAAATCTCAACTGCAAGTTTTCTCAATATCCGTGAACAAGTTCTAACATGTGTTGTAAACATCTTCTTGGCTGTTGATGCCCATTGCCAAGAAGCGATCCATCCAAGATGAATCTTGGTTCTTGCAGGAGGCTTTTGTCTGAAGCATCTGTCTGAAGAATGGGTGTGCCGACCACAGTGCTTGCATGGATGAATATCAAAACAGTGATCTTTCATATGACCAACTTGATCACAGTGTTGGTATTTCTCAATTTGTTGTGGAAGTGGAACAGGATCTGGAACAGCTGCAGGTGAATTGTCATACAGGAATCTGGCACTCTGAAATATGATGGGCTTTCTGTAGTCTGGAATATGAAAGGACACATCCTTGTCATATCCAAGACCAGTTCTGTGCTTGTTGTAGACAAGCTCTTCCCAAGGTCTGATGATGGGCTTGAGAAGTGCAGGTTGAGCTGCTGCATCTGCATGTACATCAACTCTACTACAAGGAACTGAATGTGGATCAACTGGAACTTTATCTTCTTGCTGCTGATGGGAGTCTTTCACAATGTTCTGAACAGAAACAGGTTCAGAATGGTGACTCTTTTGCTGAAGTTCTTCTTGTTGGAGCTGAGATTCCAACTGCAAAAACTCAATCTTCTCATGTGCATCTAGCAAACAAATTTGAATATTACAAAGAGCATCCTTGCTCATTTTTATCATGTCATCAACATTGGAATGAATGAGGTTATTCAACAACACTAATGCCTCATTGATTTTGGCCATTTCAACAACTTAGGCTCAAAAAATGAAAGGGTTTCGGCTTCAACCGAAAATGCACCCGTTTACAATGTGATTCCTTTCAAACAAATACAAATGACTCCAAGGAATTCTCAAAACACAAAATCTGCTCCTCAAATGATGGAGGGAAATCAACAATCCAACAACTAAAATACTAATTGCAACTATGAAGAAGATGAAAATTCCAGTCAAAATACAATGTTCGCTCAATACATATCTCTGCAAAATATTTGTAAATGTGTAGCTGAAAACATGTGCAAGAATCTTTTTATGGCAGCTGAATTTTATTCTTCAAATAGTTGTTTTCAATGATGGAAAACTTGTCTTCAAATGTCAATTTCTTCAAAAAATCACCCTCTTATATATGCCACAAATCATAAAATGTAAAATCTGCAATTTATGTGTATTGTCCATTTTCTCTTCATTTACTGCTTCATTTTCTCTCTCTTCCTCTCTCTCTGCTATTTTTTTTTTTTAATTAATTAAAAATTAATTAAAAAATGGGAATAATTAAAAAATGTGGGGAATTTAAAAAGGGATTATTAAAAAAAGAAGGGGGGTGATTTAATTAAAAGGAAAGGAGTATTAATTTTACAAGGGATGAGTTAAAATGAGGATTAGTTTATAAATGGGGAGGAATTTAAAAATTAAAAACTGAAAATTAAAAAATGAAATGGAGGGATTAATCACCATGTAAAAGAGGGGTGGAAGTGTTAATTATATGGGCGGGCGGGTATGAGAGTACTGTAGGGAGACGAATGTAAGGAGAAAACTGTGATAGGAATGGGGAGAGCTGGGTGGGAGGGTAGAGCGATGGAGCAGGATAGGCGTAGTGCTAAGGGGGAGTCGAGCGTTCCACGCAAGAGGCCTCGGGGAAGGGGTAGAGCGGGGGTTAAGTGTGCAGAAGGATAGGGAGCTGGTGAGTGCGATGGGTAGAGGAAGGTAGCGTAGGGAGGGAGGGGGCTCGAGGGGTGTAGGGAGGCGAAGGGATAGCGGATAGGGAGCTCAAGTGTGCAGATGGAGAGGGTAAGGGATTGAGCGTTGAAGGAGTATAGCAGGTGCAGATAGGGTGAAAAGAGCCGGCCGGAGGCATGGGAAGTGGGGAGGCCGAAGATCTATTTGTATTGCAAAGAGGGCCGGTGTAGCAGGGTAGGGTCCGGCCAAAGGCCGTGGAAGGGGTGAGTTGGGAGATGCGTAACGCAGGTAGGGGTAGGAACGGTTGAGTGTTGTGAGGTAGATGTCGAGGGTAAGAGTTATGTCGTGGGTTACAGAGGCGTGGGAAGAGTTTTAATGGAAGGCGTGGGAATCGATAGAGGAGAGAGATGTATGGAGGGGTTTAGAGAGTGTATGAAATGTCGTTGAGTGTGATGTACTGTACAGTGAGGAGGCGAGAGAAAAGGGCGTAGAGGGGAGTTGCAGAGAGGGCCAAAGGCCAAATTTTTTTTGTTTTTATTTTTATTTTTATTTTTAAATTTAAACAACAGAGTAGAATAGAGACTTTTAGAATTGTAGCAGAATTTTTTTTCTTCAAATGTATAGCAGAACAAATCCAGTAGTAGTAGAACTTCAGAAATTGCAGAGAAAACTCAAAAAAATTCCTTCAAAAACTCAGAACTTTTCTTCAAAAAATTGCAGAGGGCCATATAGCAGCAAAAAATTGGAGAATTTGCAGAGTTAGAGATTTGCAGAAAACTCAGAAATCTCAAAAATTTTCCAATGAAAACTCAAAAATATTTCCATTAAAAACCCAGAAATTTCTTCAAAAACCCTCTTTAAACTATTTTCCAGCAGCGCTCCAAAATGGTGCAGAATTTAAAATGCAGAAATTGTAGAGAAAAATTAGAATGAAAACCTTCAGATGGGCAGTGCTGCCTTCTTCAAAACCAATGCTGCCAATTTCTGAATGCTTCTCTTCTCCACTTTCTGAATGCGGCAAAATGTCTGCTGCAGAAATTCTCTAAATGCTGCAAAAATGTCAAGAATTTTTTCACATATGCACAGGCCATAAACACAAATGGCTCACTCAATTTGAAGCTGGGCCAGCAATCGCCCACTCTGATACCATGTTAAACACCATGTTGAAGCACACACATGGTGTATGAGGAGAATAAAACACACACACAAGACACTCAACACAATGAAGGATAGCGTGAGGCTTTCTTATTTTTCCATTATACATGATGTGCATTTATAATACAATGGTGTGACTCTTGGTTTCATATTCCAAGGTCACTTGGACTCCATTGTGACTTTTTGCATTCCACACCTACCCATAGAGGATTAGGTGTTCCAACACTTCAAACCATCCATATTATTCTTCAAACCATCCATCTTCACTTCCATGCCTTTCTTCAAAACTTCCATTTCATTTTTTGTTGCTCTTTGTGAGAGCGAAATTTGGTGCACTTGCTCTTGTAATTTTGATAGATCATGTTGCAATTCTTCATCTTCATGATTCATAGTAGAGCCTTCTGAAGGCTTAATGGGTGTTGAATTATTTTTATGGGACATTTTTTAGAACCCAATACTGATATATATTCTACAATATGCCCTTGGAATCAATTCAAATTGATTCTTCAAACAAGACTTATGCAATTCGGAAAAAGAATACACACCTTTTTCTTGCTTTTGAGGAGCTCGATATTGAAATTGGATTATCTCTGTGATTGCAGCTCTTCAATATCTGAAATTTGGCACTGAGGTAGCCTTATGAATTATATTTCGCCTTATGAATTATATTTCGAATGCCATAGGTTTTACTTGATTTGTATTCTCCAAGGCAAAGTTATGTTCAATCTCCCACCATGACCTAATTATGGACTGGTTCAGTAGAGCGAACTTGTACGACTTTCCACATGTCATTGTTTCATCTTTTAGCTCTAAAATTAATAGCAAAGAAACTAAAATTCGTGTAATTGCGACCACTTTTTACAGCACTCCAATCTGATGCTCAGAGAGAGAGTTATGAAGATTTTCCCACGATCACCTCTTTGAGATGAAATTTAGGAGCCTGAAAAAGCACTACCTTCCACAGCTCATATCTCCAAAAATATTGCGAACCAAGCTCTGAATTTTTTCAACGAGTTTCCTCAAGATTTCAACTTCATGCCCTAAAAATTTCAGAGTCTGAACCTTCGTAGAAAAAACTTTATAGCGCAACTTCCACGATGACCTGTTTAGATTAAATTGAGGAGCCTGCAAAAAGACCTAACTTCCACAGATCATATCTCCAAAAATATTGCGAACCAAGCTCTGACATTTTCTGATGATGTTCCTCAGGATTTAGGCTTCGCACCCTAAAAAATTCAACTTCTGAAACTTTGTATAAAACGAGTTATAGCTAAAATTCCACGATGACCTGTTTGGAGTAGCGAAACCCTAGAATCCAAAGTTCTCATACCAAATGTTGTGAAGCCAACTCCAAAAATAGAAGAAAAGAGATATCAACGCCTTAGAAATAAGCCACTTCGAGGGGGAAACCTCCAATACATTACATGAATGAATAATTCTTGGATGATACAAATTACAAAACCTCCTTTCTATATATAGGAGTCCATGGGCCACAATGTAATCCTAGCCGACCTAACAATGCCTTGTTTCGAAACAATAAATCCTAATAATCGACCAGATTGTACACAAAAAACACATTTGTGTGAATTCAAGCGAATCTTATAATACCTACATCTCATAAAAATTTCTCGTAAGTGGGTTGGATGATCTTCTCTGTGTAAGGAATGAGCAGGTAGATCATCGAGATAAGGTTGCACAATGTGTTTAACGTCATGAAAAGCATAGGACATAGCCCTTTGAAAAGTTGTCCTAGCATTCTTAAGTCCAAATGGTAATTTACGGTAAGCAAAAGTTCCCCATGGACAAATGAATGCTATCTTTGGTTGATTAGCAGGGAGTATGTTTATTTTATTATAACCGGAAAATCCATACATAAATGAAAACATTTCGCTTCCAGCACAATCGTCAATGACTTGATCGATATAAGGGGTTGGATAATTGTCTTTGGGACAAGCTCTATTTATATCCCTATAATCAATACATACTCTAATTGTTCCTTGTTTTTTATTAACACGAACAATATTAGATACCCAATCTGTTAGAGGGATTGGGTAAATAAATCCTGCTTGAAGTAATTTTTCAACTTCGGCTTTAATTGCAACAACTTTTCGGGGATGTATCTGACGTAATTTTTGTCTGATAGGTTTAGCATCCGGTATATTTTGATTTCATGAACAACAATTTTAGGATCGATTCCTGGAATTTCTTCATATGACCAGGCAAAAATGTCGCAGAGTTCTTGAAATAGGGCTTTGTATATATCAATTTCATCTCTTGTACAAGAAGTGCCTATATGAATGTTTTCAACAATTCATGGTTTTACCGATATGTCAATAGGAATTGTGGAAGAAATATTCCCCAAATTCACTTTAGAATTCGAATTTGTGCTTGATATCGGATTCTGGGGTTCTTTGACATAATCAGTGGTGAAAATTGATGAAAAATTATCTTCGAATTTATCAAGCTCAGGTAAAAATGATGATCTATGATGGAGATCATCACATGGTAAGTCATCTATGGACAAAAATTCACGAATGTTTTCGTCGGTAAAAAATACTTCTTTAAAAGGATCCAGAATTGATGTTATAACTAAGCTTGAAGGTGAAAATGATTTTTCATTTACCACATTCATAGGGTCAAAATCAGTTAAAGGTAAATTGGAAAATGACTGTACTGCTTGATATGCCAATTCAAATGTACTCAAAGGCATCGTGCCTTCAAACGAATCCAGTTCTGACTCTAAAGGCACTATCCAAATATCATCAAATGGAATAGTGTTTGATGTAATCATATTGATATTAGCTATAGTATGTGGTATGTTAGGTGGAGGAAAAGAAAAATTTCCCAACAAAGCGGAATCTTTAATTAAGCCTACTCCTACATCCTTATAAGGGATGGTTGTTTTTCCAACATGCTGAATACTATCTATAGAAGCTGGATCAGACGAATAATATGAGAGTTGATCGACTTTCACAATCTTTCCTTGATGAGGAAACATGATTATTCGAAAGACAGAAGATACGGCAGCAATCATAGCATAAGACCAATTTCGACCCAGAAGAAGGTTGTAGTCTAGAGGGGCATCAACTACTTCCACATCTAGATTAATAGTTTTTCCTTCAACCTCTATAGGTAGATCCTGTAAAATACCATAGGGATGGAATCCTCTTCCATCAAAAGCTTTGAGGATGGTCGGAGATCGGTTAAGCGTTAGAGAACCAAGTGATTTCCAACAACTCAACGACATGATACACGTAGATGCCCCTTCATCAATCACAGTACGAAAGCAACGTGTGTTTTTTAATAACACTGGAATCTGGAAAGCCATTTGATGGGGTAGGCGAGGTGTAAAATTTTCTAGATCGAAGATCATAAGGTTTGAATCCTACAGATCTACGGCTCCTAAAACTGACAATAGTAATTTCCTTTGTGCTGGACATGATTGGAGCACTTCCAAAGCTGACATTGTCGAAGGAGAAATTGCCAAATCTTCTACAATGTTGTAATTCTGAGCAGCTCTTGCATGTGGATTGAAAGCTGATTTACAAAGTACACCTTTAGGAGGTGGTTTGATTACTAAGTTAGGATTTGGTTTCTCTATGTGAAGCGGATCAGAAACCGAAGTAGATGCAGCTGATGAAGAATTAGAATTTTATACTTATTTACCAGTAACAGGATTTTTACTACCATAATCTTGTGATCAAGTTGCAACCATCAAAATATCTGCTAATGGATTAGAAGAAGACCCAATAATTTTACTATCTTGAATTGGAAAGGGATCCTTCAAGACAACAAGAGTGGGTGAACCTTTGACGAACTTAGAAACTTCTTCCCTATGCGGACATTCCTTGGTGAAATGATCCTCATCAGAGATAAGACAAGGATAACGAGGTTTCCGTTTGTCATCAGTTGATTCAATTTTATCAGTTTTTTCTTTAGGAGGTGAGGTCTATTTATTATTTTTCTTCCCGTTTTTCTTTTTTCTGGATTTTGACTTAGTAGATGAATCTACAATGTGAATATCGACAAAAGTTTCCAAGGAAGATTCTTCTTTTGGTGAATCAGGTAAAGTTATTATAGGAGAAGTAATCTTTGAAGATTTCTTCTTATTCTTAGTTTAGTAATTGAACCGATTACACTATCAGTGGCATGAGAGCCTGAAGGAGTTGTATTTAACTGACCAGGTCGTGGAAAATCAGGGATTTTCTCGTACAAAGTTCCGGACTGGGTATATACCAAGTCTAGATATTGAGCTTGAGCAATAACTTGTGCTTTCGTAACAACTCCTATTTTGGCTACATCTTCAGTGATTTTTGGTAGTAATGATTTAACAAACCATTTTTCCAATATTTGATCCGGGATAAAAACTTTTACCAAACATCTTCTACGTCTCCATTCATGAATATGATCTGATATATATGTAGATGTAGATTGTCTTAGTGACGTTAATAATTCTGTGCCATTGTCGTATCTGAATGGAAACTAAAAATGAGTTAAGAAGGCATTTTCTAGGGCATTGAAATTGTTAAACAAGCCTCATGGAAATTCAATGTACCACTTAGCAGCTAATCCTATTAACATTCTCTGAAAAAGTCTAAGTCAAATAGAATTTTCAATTAATGAATTATATGCGCACCAAAGGTGGTAAGTCATAACACGTTTGGAAGGATCCTCTCCTGTTTTTCCTTCAAATGTTTGGATATCACTGGGCAACTTATGAGGCATTGATGGCCAATACGGATGATAATAGATAGGATCATTCGTAAGGCGATATAAATCGGGTAAATCCAAAGTTTCTATGAACGACAATCGACGGGTAGGGTCTTGTGGATAACCTTGTGAAATTAAACCAATCCCAGGAGGAGGATATCCAAGATAACCTGGAATAGGATGTGAATTTGGAATCATATTACCCCCTGGATAACCAAGAATAACCAGACCATACAAAGGTTGAACAGGTGTTTGATATGTATATCCAGGGTATGGTTGTTGTGGGTATACTGGAGTTTGTGAAACAGGTCCATATTGGTACAACCCCTGATATAGTTGATAAGTAGATTGAGGTTGACTCGTTATGACAGTACTTGTACCATATTGTCTTGCAAGTATCTGAACAGTAGTCTGAATTGTCGGTCGAGACTGTGAAATAGAAACCTGAGAAATTTGTATCGAAGTTTGAGGAGCATATGTAACAGGAACTGTAGACACTGCAGGAATAGGTGTGATAGGTTGAACAGAAGTTTGAACAACTGTTTTTGGTGGAGTACTAGGTTAACTCGAACCAGGTTGCTGAACAGGACCAGATGCAGGTGTTCGAATTGATGGATGGACTGGTTGTTGGGATTGATTATAACCAACAGGTTTTCCTTCTTGATAATAAGGTACTTGCATATTTGGTTGTGAATTCTGTTGGACTTGGGATGGATCCCAAACCATTCTAGGATATGAGGGTCCCATTAAAGGTCTTACATAAGATGGCCCATAACTAGGTTGGACAGATGGCTGATAATTAACTGGATAATTTCCACCTCCCTGTAACTTTTGCTTCTCTGTATAGAACTACTGTGCTAAAGGAGGTTGCAATCCTTGAGCAGGATACTACCCTTGAGGTTGATATTGACCTTGAGGCATGTACTAACTCTGTGGTTGATATTGACCTTGAGGTATGCACTGTCCCTAGGGTTGATATTGACCTTGAGGTATGTATTGTCCCTGAGGTTGATATTGACCTTGAGGTATGTACTGTCCTTGGGGTTGAGATTGACCTTGAGGTATGTACTATCCTTGGGGTTGATATTGACCTTGAGATATGTACTTTCCTTGGGGTTGATATTGACCTTGAGGTATGTATTGTCCTTGGGGTTGCCCCCCAGGCTGTATCTAGCTGTTTTGAGGTTACCTCCCAGGCTGTATACTACTACCTTGAGATGTGGGGTTTGAAATATTTCCAGACAAAATATAAACTTGCTCATTTTTCAAAGTTCCAGTATTTTATTCATTCATATCAGATGATGACATTGGTTTTCTTAGAAAAGTAGATGCTCCTGAGAATGTACCAGAGAGTGACTGATATCCTATAGGAACAGACAAACCACCATAGAGGAATGTTTCTAGCGATTCAAACAACATAGATGACTCACCTGACATGTTTAACTGAGGTCTATGACCTATTGGTGTAGTGTAAAAAGGTATTCGAGGTGGTGAATACTAAAGACCTACGTTTTGCAGAAAATCTGTTAATGAAGAATACCAAGCATCTTGTCTAAAAGGACTGTAAAAAATTGATTCACGTTGCCTAAGTTCTAAATTTTCCTGAGTTGAAGGGAGAAGGACTTCTTCTTCTGTATCAGTGATTTCTTCAATACTAATAAGACCAGGAGGAAGACCTTCAGTAATTCGATTCTTCACTCTGGGTGAATCAAGATAATTAGTGAATTCTAAAGTAGGTTTTGATGTAGCAGGTTCAGTTTCCGGTTCAGAAATTTCAGGTTCTTCAAGTGATAATTCATTTGTTGTAGAAGCAACTTCGGTTAATTTGGAAATTGAAACTGTTTGTGGAGTATTTTCTGCTATTTGCGATTGATCTACTTTGAAATTAGGATGAGGGATAATAGATGATTCTCCTTGTTCTGTTAATCTAGTTCTACTAATAACATTTGGTATCAGAGATTTAAGTCCTTCTAGCTAGCTAAGTGTGTACTCAGGGGGTTTCCCCTGAGTTCTGCGTGATCGTCTCGGTAATTCATCCATGATTAAAACTTTTAACACACGCAATCAAAGAAAATTTCAATAAAAAATACCTAAATTCGCTAAGAAACAAACAAATGATCACACGCCTATAGAATCTAAGAGATCAACCCACACATAAACAGTAGATTCCTGCACTAAAAACACCAGTTGGTGATGAAATCCAACATCGTAGTATTTTGATGTAGAAATGGTGGTTGGAACAGTTACCCTGACAACCTGCTTAATGAAACAGACCGGTGCAAGTTTCTCCACTTAACCCATCTCGAGTGAAGATAACCCTTTGGAGAGTCCAAGTGAGTCTAGCTGCCGTCTGCTCCAAGTATAGTGGGATCTTCCCTCCACCGTCACCTTGGGAAAGATCCTAGACTTTATGGCCACTAAGGTCACCAACAGGAAAAAATATACCTGGGGGAATAGTCTATGATCCAATACACACGCAAGGGCAGAGTAACAAAGCTCAATCCCCTTGAAGGCTCCTTCACATATTCCAAGGTTTACCGATAAGTGACCCCAAGTTCCTCGACAATGGTCAATCTGAGGTTTACCATTGTTAATACGTGTATATCTTCTATCGTTCCCAATGAGGAAGGATTGATTACCTCACTGGTTCAGATATTATTTCGTGCTTAACTCCTTTAAGAGGAGCTTCCTAGAGCATACATGCTACTATTGGAATCTCCCTACCACAAGATCGACTACTTGTTTTTTTTATTGTCTTGGAGAGTTAACTAAAACCTTTTCCAAGACACGATCCTAAGCTAAGTTGGTGGGAAGAGCCATAGAAAAATAAAAATTGCTAGGTTGATTTTAATTAAGCGTTAATTTTAATTGGATGTTTCTTAGGAAAATGGGTATGAAGGTGAAACTTCAATGGTGTATAATGACCTGACTCGAAAAAACACTAAAATGCATCTATATGAGAAAAAATTCATTCCTTTTCAATGAAATCTATCTAAAAGTAAGAGTTGAGGAATGCAATTGATTTTAAAACTTCAATCCTTCTTTTTAAATCAAGAATATGTGAAAATAAATCTTTTCCATGAGAACTCAATGATTAATTTCTCAAAAATAAATCCCTTTTATCATTCAATTCTGAAACTACAAATAAAACAGTTTCCAAAATAAAAGTATGATTACTTAAAAAACAAATTTCAAAACTAAAAACACTAATTTTGAACTTTAAAAACTCTAAAGATTTAAATTTTAAGACTAAAAACTCTAAAACTTTTGAGGATGTTTTGCTCAGTTTGTAATCTAACCAAGAAATCCTTTGCTTATCCTAGCAAGGAATCAAAATCATCCAATGGTGGTTTTGAAGTGAAATTCAAGGCTTATTGAACTAAAAGTCTCTTAAGATTTGCAAATAAAAAATTAAATCTAATTTTTCATAGAAGCAAGTTCTGCCATAAGGTCAAAGTCTCAGCAAGAAAACAATGAAATACAAGTGATCTAAGGTATATAAAGATTCTGATCTTTGAGCAACACAAAGACAAAACAAAAAATAACTTGTAAAATGAAAATCTTTAGAAAATCACTCAAAACTTAGGAATGCTAGAAGAAAATTTCACAAGAGGCTTTTGATAGTGAATACAAGTCTGGGTAATCACATAGGATCTTGTAAGCTGGTACCAGAAAAGAGAATTTTTATTTTTTCAAAAAAATTCTCAAGGTCCATAGGTTGCAGGGTACAAAGGTGTGGTACCGCACTGTTTATACAGAGAAACTGTAGAGATGACCGCACTGTTTGTAAAGTAAAAGTGCGGAGACCAGAAAGCTTAAAGAAAATAAAAAATTCTCAATCTACTTTTTAGGGACTCTAAGGCTAATTTTCCCAAACTAGTACAGACTAATCAAAATCAGAAAAAATGGTTTCAAAATTCAAACTCAAAGAAAACTAAGTTCAAAACAAATTATCCCTAGTATGGTCACCATTTTGTTAGGCGGATAAATCATACTTGCGAACAAGAACGATCTCCCTAGTATCACAAGGATAGCTAGAAACAAACAAGACAAATGTAAACTACTTTCTCTAGATTATATATGATTTAAAATTTTCTATGATGAAGAAAGGACCTACCTGTGATCCAATGCTACTTGAATTCTTATTTCCCGTTGCTCCAAGAAGTCACCTCTTAAGATCTGCAAACAAAGAAATAGAAGAGAATCAAAAGCACCTTCAACATATACAAATTTAGAAATGACAAATATATCTTAATAATCAAGGAATTTAAGAAATAAGTCATTCAAGTAAATACATAAACAAATTATTGAGAAAACAGGATCCAATTGTATTATCTTTAAATTAAAGGAGGAGTCTTACAAACGTGTTCACCTTGATGTCGTACAGGTCCTTCTGGGGGTCCAGAAAAAGTGTTTTCCTTTAGTCTGACAAGCCCTTCCACTCTTTGAACCAGCCTAACTACGAGTATGTAATCGTTCTCGCAGTTAGCAAACAGAGTATGTTTCTTTAGCAATTCCCTTCTCTATCATAGCTACTAAGTACAAAGCAAGTACTAAGTGTATACAAAATGCATAGAGAAGTTTTACGTATGTGAGGATGTACCCTTGAGAATGAACCAAAGCTTCAATTTATAGGAGAAGGAAAGTGGTTGTAGATCGAAAATGGAAGGGATAGAGTCCCCTTATCAAGGGATTAAGTTCCAAAGACCAAGGAATAGGCTCCTTTAATGAAGGAATGAATGTTCATGATAATGGAGGGAGTAAGGCTTTGACTGGATAATGCCTTCTAGAAGCTTCCAATTGGGAGAATATTTGACCAGCTGGTGCTTCTAGAATTTACTTTCGCCTTCAATTTACCTTTTACAGGCGTCCGCACTTTTAATGAAGAAAATGTGTGGTCAGCTCCGCAGTTTTTGGAGCAAAAGGGTGCGGTGCCACAGGTAAGGCTAAGGAAAAGTGTGGTACAAGTGTTTTTATTATTTTTACAAGATTTTATCCAAATTTAGAACCTGGTTTAGGAACTTTAGGGTTTTAGACTTCTAAAGGAGCATTATATAGGTATTGATGAACCCATATAGAAATTAAAATGTCATGGTGACAAAATAATGTGTAACAACAAGTTAGAGCATTCCCTCTTTCCTGATTTCGTTTCCTTCCAAATCCCTGTCAATATCTAGAATGCCAACGTATCCTAGTGTATCATTGATGAGGTAAAATCCACCTACCTGATGTCTGCTTTGGTTTGGAAGCAACTCAGATGTCTTGAGTTAGCCCCTTCCACTATCACCCTCCGAGCGTGGGATGGCCACTCTTCCTAACCCCTTGGCATGTTCCACAATTGTCCTATTACTCTTGCAGGCAAGACTGTTTGTGTTGACGTTGAATTCATTGATGCCCCCTTAGACTAAAACATTCTATTGGGTCATAGATACACTTATGCGATGTTTTTTTTCCCATCTGCGGTTCACTGTAAGATGTGATTTCCTCACAATGGAAAAATCATCATCATTGATCAATTGACATATTATGAACTGAATTCTCATACCTCTCCTATGTCCATTATCTCTTTGGTGGCTAATAAATAGATAGTCAAACCTCCAACCAGTGTCTCAACTAGAGTCTATAAAGATTCGTCTTTGCTTGGTTCATTCCCTAGTCTCCCCCCTCTCATATCTGACCCTAGATCATCGAATGTTTGCATGATGCGATCATCTCGGTCTGACCTCAAACGGACTGGTTTGACTAGCCAGTAGCCCCGCCCCTCGCAAAATTCTCCTATTCCTTTGACTCAGCCTTTAGGACCCAATCCTCAAGGCCCCTCATCTACAGCTGGTGTCCATGATCCTCACTACCCTCCTAGAATGGTTCCCCCTGGCCTTAACCATCTCAGAGATGTCCCGCCTTGTCATTACCCCTCCGATCAGATACCGTTTCTTGCTCTCCCTCCTGGAGTATTTTTGGTACATGTTATGGCTACCTTGTCTCTTCCTAACATGACCCTGGGAATCCCATCTTGGTACATTGATCCCCCAGCCAATAACCCGCCTGGTCAGCCCAAACCTTACACTAATTTGAGCCCGGTCCAGCTGGTCGTCATGACCCTCCCTTTGCTTCTGTACCTCAGCCACCTCAACAGGAACCTACTCAAGTTGTGAAAGCCTCAAATGAGGGGGGAAAAGCCCACAATAAGGCACCTAGGTAAGGGGCAAAGCCCATCCCTATCCTAAATTCCCTCGTCTCAAGCCCATGGTCAACAAAGAATTTCTTGAGCCTGATATCCTAGAGGTCCATGTCACTTTACTTGATTTAGCCCCAAAACTCAAGTATTTGTGTATAATCATCCTTATGCTTTGCGTGATTTCCTGTAATGTTCCCAATTTTTAGCCTCAAGCTAAAATGGAACATTATAGTCACACATTTTATTTTTGTTAAATAAAATGGGGAAGGAGACACCTTAGCCCCTTTCTAATGAAGAAATAACACTCCTTGTGTGAAAAGGAGGTGAATAAGTAACTGGAATAAAACACCTAAAGGTTTTAATGGAACCCAGCTCACTTTATTTAGTCACCTTTGACTACAGTCAACAGCGCTGCCCAAGGAGGAGAGGCTTCCTAGAGAAGCTGCGTAGTTTTGGAGGGAAGACACTCATGTGCGGGTGGAAACCCTAATTGGTGGGACCTTGGTGGAGAAGAGTTCCTTTTCCTTATAAGGAGGAGATGGTAGCCCATTTGGAGGCATGTTTTGGAGTTTCAGACTTGGGTCTACAAAGGCTTTCATCCCCGGGCTATTTAGCAGGGTGATGGTGCCCTCGGGCACTAGGGTGTTCCCGGTCGGGAATCCCTACCTCTTCCTCAAGGAAGGATGAGGCTTGAGCTACATTTCCTCAATCTGGCATTTTTCATAGCTACATTCATCACCTACAGCATTAGCTCTGCAACAGAGAGGGCGTTGTGTTGCTAGGTGCAGCAAGAGAGGAACTCATGGAGTCTCTCTTGACTAGTTTTCTTCAGTGGAGTAGTGATTCACTCATTGGAGGACTTGAAAGGAGGATTCTCGGGCTGCATTTCAGATCAGTGGCATTAAGCCACACTTCCATCATCTCCCACTGCGTAGTCCATGGAGGAAACTGTATTATTTCAGAGGAGGCAGTGAGAGAGTGGTTATAGAGCTTCAAAGGAGGAGTGTTTTAGAGACAAAGGGATTAGCCCGTTGATTGGAGACATTATCAGAGGAGGTAATTTACATTTCAGATCTTCCATGGCCTCATTCATGTTTTGTATAAGTTGCAGTGACAACTCTGTAGTCACATTTTGTATTCTCCGGCATTTCTAGCAATCTCTCCTAGATTGGCTAGAAATCTTGTATTTCAGCCCATCTCTTTGTTATTGGGCTATTTTCTTGTATCCTTCAGCATCATTATCATCTTGTACACATTTAGCAGCTGCTACTCTCGTATTGACTATGCAGGCATGGCCCTCCAACATTTTGTGTAGCTGCAGCAACATTTGTATTCCAGGGTATACTCATTGGAGATTGATTCCCATTGTCTAAGGGGTTCATTCCTCATGATATTTATGTTCATTGTTGCTGATATGATAATATAATTATGGATGTATCATTTTCCCTCTTATTTTGTATTTCAGATTTGCAAATTTAACATTATGTTCAGATATTGTTGTAAGCTCTCTCATTGAGCATTGTTTTAGAGATCTAGTTTGGGGAGATCTGTATAACCCATCTAGAATCATTTCTTTGAGCTCATTGTCTGAAATGGATTTTCATTAGAGTTATTCTAGGGCATACCAGTGGTGGTTTGTCTTATTTTTGCAGAGACATCCTTATACAGCATCCTCAAGGACCCTGTAGCAGAAATTCCCGAGGTGGAATATTGCATATCCATAGGCAGAGTCTGTGAAGGTCCAGATAGCCTCAGGATCTCTCCCTTATTTGGAAGGAGACATATCCTATAAATTCCCCCAACATTCAATCTCTAAAATGGAATTTTGATAGCTCACTGAAGAAGGAAATTGGAATATGTCAAGATAAGGAAAGAGGAATGACGGAAGAGGAGGTTTGCCTTCTTCTTTTCCAGACCATTGAGGAGATTATTGAAGATCTGATGAAAGGGAAAATTTGGGAGGAAAATTTCTGAAAGGGGTTTGTGGATGGAGCAAGCCCTAGCTATTCTCATGAAGGGTGTGAGCATTCAGCCACACATGCAGATCCACGGCGTAGTACATTTCCCATAGCTACTGCAAGAAGGGTGGAGGAAAAAGTTGAGGCCTTTGGAGGAGCAACATTGCAACTCAAAGGTATGATTCATGATAATTGATTTCAGAGTTCTATTTCATGTTCTCATGCAAATTAGAGATCATATGTTGCAGCCACAAATATTTTTTCAAAGGAGATTGATGAAAACCAATGTGAAACATGGTGTGACAAAACTTCAAACACTTTGCATGCATGGAAAGGAACCATGAAACAAATATCATTTCATATTTCTAGGGGGGGAATAAATCAGGAGGATTGCTTGCTAGAGGCAAGGCCCCCATTGTAGTAAGGGCACTCTTCCATTTGTGGGGTGTAGAGACATTTCTCTCAAGGGAAGGCCAAGATCCAAGGCCTCTCATTAAGGAGGAGATACACTCACAAGTTGGTAGAGAGGAGGTGCATAGAAGAACCTACAAAGTTGCACCATTGGAAGAAGAAGAAGAGCAGAAGGATCATCATGAAGGGATGATGGAAATTCACCCTTATCTATTTCAGAGATTCTCTTCACATGGGGAGAGGGATTACACTGCGTAGTAGAGAGAGTGGGACCTCTCATACCTCTCATATATACAGTCCACTTCCTATCTTGATGTCTCACTTTTTGGAGGCTTTCCACCTAGGAGGTTGCTTGATCTAGAGATGATGAGAGGCATCATGCTATTTGGTTCACCACTCTTGGATTCCAGAGGGGTGGAGACATTAGAGGAGTCCATTACAGTGCAGTGAGTTTGGGACTAAGCACAAGGAGGAGGGATCCACTCTCTCATTTTCAGTACCACCCATTCTCATCAGTTTTACTGCACAGACAGAGTTGCTGCAAAGATGGAGGATAGCATCTTCATGATGCAGGATGGCTGCTCCATATATTTAGTGAGAGAGATGATACTTCCTTTGAGGAAGGACTCTTTCATGCAGTGGAGTAGATGGAGGCCACTCATGCTTACATTGGCCAGGATCGTGAGATTCTTTGGAGGTGATAGTCTCTCATGGGAGGCTCATTTTCAGAGAGCATCATTTCTATTTGAGCATGAGTAGCTGCATGATGGGCATGGTAGAAACTTGGAGGATGAATTCAGCATGGGGGGATGTCAAGGTAGCAGGCAGAAACGCGATGGAGCACCATATTGCAGAATACCAGTGTTGTCTATGTGGAGGATCGATCCAGGATGGAGGACTCAACTTTGGTTGAGTATTCCCCAGGATCTTGGTGCATGCATGATTCTTGGATGGCCCTGATGGAGATGGAAGATACTTAGTGGATGACATGATCATCTATCATCATGGCAGACTCTTCTTGACTAGAGTTTCTAGTTTCAAGGAGAAATTATTGCATGCAGCACATGAGTACTTCCTAGCTATGAATTTGGATGCATACTTTGTTTTGCTAGAGGAGTTCACTTGGGAGGGCATTCAGTATGATCTACATCAGCATATGATTAGTTGTAGAGCCCAGATTTTCTCGGAGAGGTTGGCACAGCCATTCTCTTACTCATTGGAGGAAAGGGAGAGCATTCAGATGAGCCATTTCAGCTCAAGGACTGTAGTACATGGTAGAGGAGGTATAGATCTTCATTTTGATTTTCCTCCCTTTACTTCTTATGGGAAGCTTGATGAGCTAAGGATGATCACATCTCCTCATGCTCCCTATTGTGATGTACTTTTGGCCCATTGCAGCAATGGGAGTGGCAATTCTTATGATGGTTTGTGGGGGAAGCCACATGCTTCTTGGTGTGCACCATTGGCACCAAATTGTGATTTCATGTTTCATCTTATGAGGAGATGTTGTGGCAGAAAACAAGTGGATAGTACAGCACTTGATATTTGTGATTTTGAGGCAGGCCAAGAGGCACTGCGCAGGTTCCATGAGTGGAACTTTGAACCACTCTCTGGTTTTCATTTGACAGCTTGATTTTATTATGTATTGCTCCTTGCATTTCTGATGTTGGTACACTCATGAGGAGAATTATTTGGAGAGTATTGTATCTACATCCCATTGGGAGCATGATTCTTCCCATTGTATATGTTATATCTTGCAAGAGATACCATGGGAAAACCATGATTGCCACATTGCTACTTGTACCTTCTTGTGGGAGGGACCACTTGGAGAATTTGCAGAGGCATTTCATGGCTGATTTTTCTTAATGGGGCAGCTTGGGCCATTCTTGGAGGCCATTATTTTCCAGCCCAAAGACAAATGCAGCCCCATATGTGCAGAAAATGGAGAGAGGTCCATCATGGGAAACCAAAACAACTCTCCATTCAGCCCCAACACATTGCAGAAACCAGGGGTGAGATTTTTACCTAGATGATTGCATGGATGAGAGGATCATCATTGGGAGCAGAATTTTCCTCATGCATATCATCACTCCTACCTTAAGGAGGCCTTAGCACAGCAGGAAGGATTCCACTACACCTTCTATCTTTCCATGAGGATCATTTTTGTCGGCTTGCATACCTAGGAGAGAGCATTGGAGGACAGATTCATTGCAGCATATTTGAGCACTGGTGGGACCATTGATGAGGAGGCCACAAGAGAAGAAGGGGGAGAATTTTTTTTTCTCTCTATGTAGTTTCTTGAGGGCAAGCATCATGTGGGAGGGGAGGACTGTAATGTTCCCAATTTTTAGCCTCAAGCTAAAATGGAACATTATAGTCACACATTTTATTTTTGTTAAATAAAATGGGGAAGGAGACACCTTAGCCCCTTTCTAATGAAGAAATAACACTCCTTATTTGAAAAGGAGGTGAATAAGAAGCTGGAATAAAACACCTAAAGGTGTGAATGGAAACCATATCACTTTATTTAGTCACCTTTGACTAGAGTCAATAGCGTTGCCCAAGGAGGAGAGGCTTCCTAGAGAAGCTGCGTAGTTTTGGAGGGAAGACACTCATGTGAGGGTGGAAACCCTAATTGGTGGGACATTGGTGGAGAAGATTTCCTTTTGTTTATAAGGAGGAGATGGCAGCCCATTTGGAGGCATGTTTTGGAGTTTCAGACTTGGGTCTGCAAAGACTTGCATCCCTAGGCTTTTTAGCAGGGTGATGGTGCCCTCGGGCACTAGGGTGTTCCCGGTCGGGAATCCCTACCTCTTCGTCAAGGAAGGATGAGGATTGAGCTAAATTTCCTCAATCCGTCATTGGCCACAGCTACATTCATCACCTACAGTGTTAGCTCTACATCAGAGAGGACGTTGTGTTGCTGGGTGCAGCAAGAGAGGAATTCATGGAGTCTCTCTTGACTAGTTTTCTTCAGTGGAGGAGCTGAAAGGAGGATTCTGGGGCTGCATTTCATATAAATGGCATCAGGCCACACTTCCATAATCTCCCACTGCACATTCCATGGAGGAAACTGCGTTATTTCAGAGGAGTCAATGAGAGAGGGGTTCTAGAGCTTCAAAGGAGGAGTGTTTTTGAGACAAACAGATCAGCCCTTTGCTTGGAGACATTATCAGAGGAGGGAATTTACATTTCAGATCTGCCATGGCCTCATTCATGTTTTGTATTAGTTGCAGTGACAACTCTATTGTCACATTTTGTATTCTCCGGCATTTCTAGCAATCTCTCCTAGATTGGCTAGAAATCTTGTATTTCAGCCTATCTCTTTGTTATTGGGCTATTTTCTTGTATCCTTTAGCATCATTATCATCTTGTACACATTCAGCAGTTGCTACTCTCTTATTTACTGTGCAGGCATGGCCCTCCAGCATTTTGTGTAGCTGCAGCAACATTTGTATTCCAGGGTATAATCATTGGAGATTGATTCCCATTGTCTAAGGGGTTCATTCCTCATGATATTTCTGTTTATTGTTGCTTATATGATAATATAACGATGATTGTAGCATTTTCCCTCTTATGGTGTATTTCAAATTTGCAGAGTTAACATTATGTTCACATATTGCAGTAAGCTCTCTCATTGAGCATTGTTTTAGAGATCTACTTTGGGGAGATCTGTATAACCCATCTAGAATAATTTATTTGAGCTCATTTTCTGCAAGGGAGTTGCATTAGAGTTATTCTAGGGCATACCAGTGGTGGTTTGTTTTATTTTTGTAGAGAATTCCTTATACAGTGTCCTCAAGGACCCTGTAGCAGAAATTCTCGAGGTAGAATATTGCATATCCATAGACAGAGTCTGTGAAGGGCCAGCTAGCGTCAGGATCTCTCCCTTCTTTGGAAGGAGACATATCCTATAAATTCACCCAACATTCAATCTATAAAATGGACTTGTGATAGCTCATTGAAGAAGGAAATTGGAATATCTCAAGATATTCCCGATGGAGCAGCATGTTCCATATTTGGAACATTACATTTCCATGGCCACTATACTCACCTCTGTCCCCACCTCGAAGACTACTACACCTCTTTGCAAGAGGTCTGCCAATTCGAGGCCAAGCACACCGAGTCTGCATCCCCCTTATTTGCACGTTTTTCTTGGGAAGAACCAGAGGACACATCCACTCCCATTGACATTCCCCCTTCCAATGTTGAGATGACAGAGTCTTCGGCCACTATCCTCTACCTATCATCATCTATGAGATCCATGGTGGAAGACCCCTCTGGGGCTTCCCCTTCTATTTTGTCTGACCTCCCTTCCATGATCACCTTGGGCTCAACATCAGTGGATTCATCATCTACTTATTTTTTGGTCACCCTCTATTACGATGCGCATGCAAACCTCTCTTCTCATGGTGATGAGTCAGGTAGCTTCACCACGTCAGGTGGTCTTTCTTCGACCAGTCACCCCATCTTCTATTTCGATGACGACATTATGGAAAATTTCCCACCCCTGACTTTATCTATCCCTCCTTATATCTAACCCATGCTTTCAGTCCACATACACCTTGTGCTCATTACATTGGCACCCAATGTTTGGGTAAGGGGGCACCCATATTTGAGAGTCTAGGAGAAGCAATTCTCCGCAACCCTCCTAGTGCATCTGGCCATGTCAAATTTAGTACCATTATTCTTCCCCATTTGAAAGAACCTCTAGAGTCCCATATCACTTCAGATCATTCTAGGGGTGATCCCCCTCATCATTCCTTCATCTTACATCAACAACCTAGTCCCTTTGACATTGTTTTTGACCAACCTGTGTGTTTTCTAGGTGAGCACCACTTCATTATATCCAAATCCACTCTTTGGGATAGTGACACCTTGTATGAGAACCGAGAAATATAGTCCATTTACTTCATATATGCAGTACCAAAAAGGAAGTTCGTAATCCTCCATTCCCTTTCTCGAACTTCATCTATCCATTCTTCCCACAGAAGATAGCCATAACATAAACAAATGGCGAACCACATCATACAAATGTGTTTATATTCCACTTTTCTAAATACATTTGGCATGACCATAACATACTTGGGGGCACCTATGCCCCTCAACCATAAAAATCCCATCTCTCAGCCAAAAAGAACATTGAAACCCATTTTTCTAACAAGTCTCACTTTTTAGGTCCTTTCCTCGGATAGGTCACAGTTTTCTGCCCAGTACCTGCTACCCAGGTCACAGCACAGACCCCTAAAAGTGTGACCTAGTCTATTCCTAAGCTTTGGGTGCCTAAACTACAATTTTAATCCACTGAATTGAAAGAGTATGGTTAGGCCTCATACCTGCAACTAACGGATCTCTATTCCAACAATCGGCTTGTCTACTATGATCGCCGCAAGATTTAGGGCCTTTTCTTCTCCCTACATTCACCACAGCTACACTTGCAAATGAATCAAATTGGAGGGAAAATGCCTTATTAAAATATAAACCCCATATTTGTCTTTCACCAGCTATGACCAACCATAGCACGGTTTGACAAACCTTTAGCACCATTGGAAATCTCTCACCGAGCTCTCAAATGGGTATCCTTTCATTTTTGGTTATTTGATACTTCACCCAGACACATTTTTTCCAAGAAGGGTCACTTCGCCACTTCTCAAAATCGAATTTCTTCACTTGCAACACTTGTACTTGGGGCACCTCCTTGCCTTCATACTTGTCCACGCTCGTTTCAATTTTCGTCGTGAATACCCATCTTGTACTCACGTTTTTTATGGCCCCCACCGATTCTATTCTGTGTGGTAGCATCATCGAGTCTCCCTTGTTTTGAGCATCCGAGTGGAGTTATCATCGCATCCATGGAGTATGTCCTGAGTCCCTTTGTCTCTTGCCACAGTCATCCATCCTTCATTGCTTTGTACCTCTCTCATGTTACACATTTTGGGCCCAGTGAAACTGTCCCCTATCCCCTCCAAAGTCGAGTCAGTAGCTGCCAGGTCATCCATGCCCTTTATGCTCTAACAAGGGAAGTTGTCCGTCCGCTTCTCAGTACCCCCCATTTAACCATCATCCCTGGTGTCAGTCTATCAGTCGCTCTATTATTATACTTCATGCCTTAGTTGATGATTCCTCATTACCTCACCTATGGTAGACCTCCTTCTGCCGACATCAGCTTATTCATTCCAGAAGATAGGTCTAGAGGGCGGTGTACCTTAGTTCTAGCTTCCACTCTTGTTTGGTGCCTCAAATCAGGAAAAGGGGCCCTTTATTTACCTTTGACTTGATTGTTTCTCATCTCCATCTCCTTATGGAATGATCAAGATCCATATACTTTATGGTTTAGTGATTTAACAGATTGTACCAGTGATTCCCGGGTGTGTTTGAGATGTTTCAGATCTCATGAGGGGGTGGCCCTTCAGGTAGCCCCCCACATGCCCGGATGATGTTTCTACTACATCCTTGGATGTAGCTCCATAGATTTGATGGTTCTAGCCTCAGCCACTTGCAGTGCATTTTCCATTTGCATGCATCATTCAGATTTTCAGAGCCCTTTCCTATTTTACAGGGCCTCTTTAGTTTTACTTATATCTCATGTACTCAGATATTATTGTATAAGTCTTGGCTCTTGTCCCAGACACGGTATGTATGTGGGATCCTTTATCATGATTTTATCTAGCCCATGTTTATGCCAACATGTAGTATATATTTCAGTCCCTTGTTTGCGGGACGCATCATTATTCTTTGTACTTTGTTATCTCGGCAGGCATAGGTATGCCTCCCCCGCCTCATGTAGAACAGGTACTCACTCATAAAATATACTTGTCACACTTGTAAGTCTTGCCTCCTTAGGGTCTTTTCCTCTCACGCTTTATTCTACCTTACATTTCTCTCTCTCTAACCCCCCCTTCGGTGTCTAGTGATTAAGTTCTTACAATGACGTACTTCGGTCATACGATTAGCTCCTAATGCTCACACGCTGGGGGGCAATCTGTTACACCAATTTTTGGTCATCTAACCTGTTACTATTAGATGGACTAAAGTACACCATGTAAGAATAATTTTACCATAGTAAAATTGCTTTCACTATGAAAAATAACATAATAATCCATAATTTATTAAGTTGTCTCTGGTCTAAACAAGAAACCCCATGAGGAATAATTGAATAAATCCTTATTTGTTTGATTTTCCTTAAGGGATAATTAATTAAACCACTTTTTAATTAATATTCCTCGTCATATTTAACCCAAAACATGAAAATTAATTAGATAAATCATTATTTATCTTATTACTTTCGAGGAATAATTATTTAAAACATTATTTAAATAATATTCCTTGTTAAATTTGACTAAATCATTTACAAATAATTGAATAAATCATTATATATTTAATTATTACTCAACCACATTATTAAAATAATAAATAAATCATTTATTTATTTAGTATTTCTAAATAAAGGGATTTGACAAAATTCAAATTCTTTTTCCCTCCAACAAAAATAATAAAACATTCCATAAAATTTGGATCTAGATTTGGTTAATAATATTTTAATTATGCACCAATATATAGACTAACTCAATATTTTGTTATAAATAGAAGGGTTTTTCATTCATTCACTACCTTTTATTGCCTAGAGATCACTCTTAATCTATACTTTTGGCCTGACTTTGATCCTCCCATCATTGTCATATTTTTTTTACTTTTTGCTTGTGCGCTCCATTTGAGTTCCATTTTTTTTCTGGGTTTTCTACACCATCAAGATAGATAGATCTTAGATCTGAAGTGTTGAGGACATACAAGAACCCATCCCATTGAGGGGGACTAGTAACATCTTTCTATGTTCCCTTCCCAGGTGTCATAATACAAAAAATTCTTTAAAAATTCTTTTCTTGTTCATTGGATGCATGGAGCAGCTCTTGCTTATTATTTGTTCTTTAATGTCTTTAACTACATAGATCTGGATTTTTGTAGCATTTGTTCTAATCACTAACTGTAGATCTAAGGAAATTGACAACTATCTTTGATGTTAGGGTTGTTTTTAATGCACAACTAAAGTGAGATTTTTTTCGTACGCTTGTGATTAGAATTCACACTAACAACACCTTATTTCATTTTAATGAGCTTGACACAAGAAATTTAACTTTGCTCCGGAGTCCTTGTTTCATTTTTTAAGGAGCTTGACAAAAGAAAGGGAAGTATCCTCAGGACACCTTGTTTCATTTTTTAAGGAGCTTGACACAAGACAAGGAACTATGCTCTAGACACCTCCTTTCATTTTTTAAGGAGCTTGACACAAGACAAGGAATTATGCTCTAGACACCTTGTTTCATTTTTTAAGGAGCTTGATACAAGAAAAGGAACTATTTTTCAGACACCTTGTTTCATTTTTTAAGGAGCTTGACACAAGAAAAGGAACTATGCTCCATAGACCTTGTTTCATTTTTTAAGGAGCTTAACACAAGAAAGGGAACTCTACTCCAGACACCTTGTTTCATTTTTTAAGGAGCTTGACACAAGACAAGGAACTATACTCCAGAGGCTTTGTTTCATTTTTTAAGGAACTTGACACAAGAAATGGAACTCTATTCTAGACATGTGTTCATGGCCCATAATAGGTCCTGGTTAACAAGAGTTTATCATCAGATGGGAGAACAACACTTTTGAAATTAGGGTCCAATTACCCTAGTACATGATGCACTATATCACTGGCTAGATCATTAGTAGACACGGGCATGGAAAAATTTTCCACATAATTAACCTGTGTCGAGGAAGATACCACTTGCATGTAAGGGCCACTTAGGGATGAGAGTTGAAGGGGAGAAAAATTAGGACCAATGAATGAAATTTGATGAATGGTCACTATTCTTCCTTCATTTGGGAAACACATCACATGAAAGAGAGAAGAGACAAGATCTCCCATGATGTAAGTATGTTCACTCCCAAGGATTAAGTTAAAGTACAAAGGGCCTTGGACAACCATCATGTCTATATAGTCATTATTTCCTCCCAAAGTAATAAGAAACTTGGGAAGGATCCCTAACAGTTGACTGGTTTCTCTATTAAAATATAACAAATACTGGGTAACACTCACAAGCTGCAGAGAACTGAATGTTTGCCAAGTAGTTGAGGAAAAAATAATAACAGATGCACCTTCATATATTATTGTGCTAGGTAAAACCACATTATAGGTCTGTATTGTGATCTCAAAGGGAACGTAAGAAGGAAGATTATATCCTTCCAATCGATTCGAATCAAAAGAAGTGACTAGACCACTTTGAGGGGGTGTCATGGGAACAAGATAATTTACCCCTTTTTTACAGGAATGGGAGGATCACCCTCATATAATATGGGAATGGGAGGATTTCCCTCCAATATATGGGAATCTTAAGAAACAAAATGAACCTGAGTGGTATGAATTTCGCTCTCTACAAGAAAGGCCTGATCAACTAAAGTTGGAATCAGGTCAACTGTTTCATAAACCAATGGTTGGTCGAGAATGAACTTATGGGGTTGAAATTCAAAGAGAGTGAGATTAAACAAAGATGAATTATGATCAATCACTTCATCAACTAGTGGAGTATGAAGGGAAATATTTTGATAACCAGCCAGAAGACGATGCTAAGAAGTTGTAAGGTTTTCCATGACTTTGGAGGCTTCATCCATATATGGAAAAAGGTGAATGGGATACTTATCTTCACATAAATTACTGGGAAATTTGTCTTTACCCTGTTTCCTATGGGACTTACTATCACTAGTTGAGTTTCTACGACCAAAATGATCTCCAAAGGTTGATAACAAAGGCTAATGTGAGGCGGTGGACCATACTTCTAATATCTTGGGAATATCAAGATAATTTCTAAGAAGGTGTTCACCCTTACATAACTTGTAAGGGAATTTGACTTTGTAGGACTGATTGGAAGGTTTTTCAACATCAATTTCATTGGAAGCAATGGTTTCTTGGTTTCCCCCTTGATTATTTTTCTTCTTCTTCATCATCTTCTTCTTATTCTTATTAGCTACTTTCTTACTACAATTGAGACTTTCAAAAGGAGAAGAGTAAGAGGGGTGAAGAAATGATCGAAAAATGTGAGGGGTCAACTTTAGGGTCAACATGAGGTTGACACTGTTCAAGCGGAGGCGAACTTGGTTAAGAATTAGCTTGGACATTTGGAACCATGGGGGTTGAAACTAACCAAACTGGAAAATCAATGGTTAATCATGGGAGGGACAACCTTTCCATATATGGAGTGCCAACATTTCCAAAATAAGTAAAAGGTCTAGGATTCCCATATGAGGGGGTTCCTTGATTGGTAAGATAAGGAATTATTTCCATTGGGATCAACCTAATATCTGCTAAGGAGTTGTGCACGGGTAATATTTTATTCTATGGGAAATAAATTTTAAATTTTAACAACAAAAAATAAATCAAAAGGGGTAATCTAGGAAAAAGGGTTTACCAAGTATCTGTGAATTGCATAATACCTCTTGGTGAACCAAGAAGTGTGGGAAGGTAATCTCCCCAAATTTTGTGTTCGATGTATCACATTCACAAGGCGACCGACTCGGTTACCTATGGTAGGATAACAACCTAGTGGGGACTCCCAAAATATATGCAACAATACGTGGGAGTGAAATTCTATAGTAATGTTAACTAATGCATAACCGTTCAATGACAATGTTCCTATATACATTAATACATGGAGCACCTCCAATATACTCGAGAGTACTGGAGAATGGTCATATGTACTTCCGTACATGGAAAAATGTATCACCCTCGGGATGCAACATAGGCAATTAGCGATAACTCTTACGTTTTACGACGTTGGAAGACGTCTCTAGCCCAGACCTCTAAATGTTTGCGTTAATTTCAAAATGCTCCTTAGGTTAATTGAGGTAAATTTCAATGTTTATCTTGAATTAAGTTTCAATTTCAAGGCTTAAAATCAATGTCACCTTAACACCTATGATGCAACTAGCATGAGAAAAGGATTCTTTCCAATTTTATGAACGTTGTCTAGTATAGGGAATATATTTAAACAATTATGAAACAACCAAGAATGCAACAAAAAAAATCTTTCCTAACTAGATCTTTTGTTGAAAATGCAGCAAGATGATGGAGCTTAGTGAAATGAAGTCGCCTTCACTAAGTGGGCCCGCAGGCAAATTCTGGCGCAAAATCTATTTTTAGACTATGTCTATTTTTAGACTATGTCTATTTTTAGACATATGGAGCATGGTCCGAGGATTGCAGTATGAGATTCTTGGAGTATGTGTCATGTTGGTAAAAATAGATGGGACTCTATTTTTTGGACCTATAGGTCGAAGTCTATTTTTAGACTGCCTCTCCTTAAAATAGGGAAGTCAAATATTATTTACCCTTAATAATATTTGGACTCTAAACTTCAGTTTACTCTCTTGGAGCACTTCAGCTCGAGCCTTGGAAGTGGCTCATGCATCTGACAGAGGAATTACGCTATTCCTAGGGGTTTGGTGAGCTCATGCATGGTTGACTTCAGTTAGGACTTCAGTGGCAGAAGTTTGGTGGAGTTAATGAGACAGCCAGTGGAGTTGTGTTCGGTTTAACTTAGTTGAACTAGTTGAGATTAGTTTAACTAGCTAATCAACTAGTAATGAGTGGAGTGAATTAAATATTATTTAATTCATTAATTAGTAACTCATTATTCAACTCAAGAACACATCAGCTCACTACAGTGCATGGACAGTTTAGTGGAGACCAGTGAAAGAGGTAGATGAAAGGGTGGAGTTAGCTATCAGTGGCGACATCAGTTGTGCATGAGATTTTCACCACACTTGGAGGAATTGCCCATGATGATTGCGCTATCAAGCCAAGGAGATTCGAACCTTGGATCTCTATATAGACAGGCCTGGATTGCGCAATAGAGGCAAGGCAATTGGCGGTGAGTTTTGAACCAGTAACCTGTTCAAAACTGAGCTAGATTGTGGGTAACTTTATGAGAAAGTACTGAGTACTTGTGAGGAGTATTGTACTGAGTTTGTTACATGATTTCTCCATTATAATATACACAATAGCTGCGGGGTTTTCAGCTATAAGCTTTCCCCATACATACTGTTAATGTGTATGATGATTTGATGTGTTATCGCTTGATTTTATTTCCGCATGTTTGATGATCTGAGTGGAAGAGATTATGTGTTGCATATAAATTCGAATTGTATGTGATCAGGATAGTCTCAGTGGATAATTAATCATTATTCAGAAAAGTTCTACATCTTTCACTTTCACTATCCAAATTCAATTCAAATAATTAAAAGATGCCAAACCACACAATTTAATCTATGCACGATTCCTTTGAAAACTATGCAAATGCAAGCTATGCACAATTTCGTTTTTCTTTTGATGAATGAGAATGTACTCAATGCACTTTTCAGTTTTCATTCATCAAACAATGAAATTTATGTTCAATGATTAATCTCAAAATGACTTTTCAATGCAATGTGATCTAATGCACTTTACGAAAAGTGAACTTTGAGATGAAAACTAAAGCAATGCAAAATCAATTTATTTTATCATCTCGAAAGAACTAATATTGCTCAATAAACAGAAAATTAGTATTCCTTCCAAACATACAAGCAACGAACAAAACATTCAATTGAATCAAGGACTCAAAGAATCAACCAAAACTCAATTTTACCACTTCAAGTATGGGATGGAATTTCGCACACCACAAAGAAACTAACACCAAACCAACAAAATTATATGCACACATAGCAGGATGATGAAATTAAATATTAGGACACACTCGGATTTTTATAAAAACCCTAAAATTTCTCAAATTTAAGGACCAATGCTACTTTACATGGAAAAATTTGCGCTCATAGGGTCATCAGCAGTACTTTAGACCCCAAAACCCATGTTTGCAGTGTTTCTTTACATAGAAAAACCCGTGCTGGTCTACAAGTCTAGAAAAACACGGGAAGACAACAGAAAACAAGGTATTCAACACAATTGTACTTAGAAATATCCATGCTGGTAGTGCAACTGTCTCTGGAAAAACACACACTGAATGATAAATGCTTAGGAAAATAAATCAAATCTAAAGTAGAAACCTATACCTGTCACTCTAGACCATAAAGTACTCACAATACAGACTCAAAAGAAATAAAAATGGAGGATCATTGAACGGTTGGCCAAATTAAACAAAAAGGAAAAATACAAAAGGAGGACTAAAAATGTTATAGACTCCCTAGTGGAGTCACCATTTTTTTATCTAGGAAATCCATTCTATGGATATAATCGATCCCTCTAGCTCAATGAGTGGGTCTCGTAACTAACAAGACAAAAGAAATAAAACTCTCCTATCTTAAAATAGAATGACATGATAGAGAAATATGTCCTACCTTGCGCATATGTGGTTACTTGTCGATGTTAATCCTGATCTCCTTACTTCCAAGCTCGCTCCTCGCTATTCCTTTACGTACGAATACCTGCAAGAGAGATAAAACATTGAAAAACAAAGAAAGAATAGTATATTTCATTCTAATCTAAACCATATGATAGATCAAGGAGCATCATACTAAGCAAGTAATCATTGAAAAGCTTATGGAAAGTAAAACATGATTTATATTATTGATAAATTAAAGATGGAAGCATACAACAGGGGCCTTGATGTTGGAGGCCTCCTTCAAGAAAGGTTTCCAAATCCAAGCCAAATACTTCAATCACTCCTTCTCCTTAGAATTTTGGCAGTGTTTAGGCGCATTTGAGCACTAGAAAGGCAACCAGAAATTACCAACCATTTGGGGAAAGCATGGAATTCATTTATAGGGAGTCTGGAGAGGTTAAGGATCCATAAAAGAAGGAGGAAAGTTCATATATTAAGGGGAAAGTACTTAAAGGTATGACCAAGGAATAAAAATGGGAGAACTCGACTCAATCTTGAACCAACTTATACCAGAATTCCATTCTCGATACTTCTAGAGGAATAAGATTCTGCTCCATTTTTGGTGAACCTACCTGAAGACGACCACTGTGACTTTTCACTTTAATTCCCGCTCTGCCAATGATGTCTTCAAGTTACACACATGGTGACAAGTGCAAGGCTATATAGGAGAGAAACACACTGGGCTTGTAGATTAGGGTTTTCACAAGATTTTTGCAGAAAAGATTCAAGGAATTTCTGTTTTTGGTCTTCAGGGATGTTTTCAACTTACTATTCATGGTGAATATTTTTTCACAACTTTTGTCTCTTTGTGAAATTTGTGGCATGAGTGACACAAAGGAAGACACTTCAGATAGGGAATAGGGAATGTGCCAAAATAATGTGTAACACTAAATACCAAGAAGCTAAAGACTCGAATGCCCCCATGATATGAAGGTATCCAAGTGGCTAAAATTTAGGGCTTATTTCCCTATAGGTGGAGGTGTGGGAAGCATTAAATCCTCATCATTAACTTGGTTTATTCTTTGGCTGCTAGAAAGCCTTGCCTGCTCTTTCAGGGAATTGCCCCAGTACCTATCAAAATATATCTTTTCAAGGCCCACTTAATTTAAGAGAAGAAAGGATGTATAGGTCTTGTGGTATTTTTATCATACACAAAATAACAAAAACCCGTTTTTGATTTATTGATCACATAGTATAACTTAAAGGAAAAATAATCATTTATTTTCGCTTTGTTTTATGTATGGGATTCAATTTATTTCATACATATCATTCTCTCACCCATAAGTTTCATAATCCATTTATGCAAACCATGGAACCTCGTCTCTCTAGGTACTTCCCAAACCTCCCCCCATTACTGGGAGGTGTACCAGCTCTCTCACCATTTAGGCAAAGAACACATCACACAATCAGTGTCATTGGTTCATCTTTCTTTGGAGAAAATTTAATTGGGACTCCTCCCCCTAAAATTACTCCTTTCACTACCCTGAAAGGGAGTCCTCATAATACCCATTTGGATAGTCCACTCACTACCCCTTCAGGGAGTCCACATGTTACCCCTCCAGTAGCCCATCTCACAAATCCCTACAGGGCACTCCTTTGCACAACACTATTCAAAATAATTTTTCAATGCAAAAAAAATACCCATTTTTAGCATCCCTAAATATCCTATATCTAAGCAAGTGGACTAAGGACCCCATTTCTCATAGTTATAATTAGTCTCCTATGTCAACCAAGCAACCTTTCGATATACCAAAATTCGAAGGAAAATAGGGAGAAGATCCAAGAAACCATATACTGACCTTTCATTTCTCGAGCTCATATAACATCATCACAGACAACTCAGTTCACCTACAACTTTTGCAACACACCCTCATTGGGCCTGCGACAAAATGGTACATAAGTGAAGCCTCTAGTTCCCATGCACCCTTTGAATCTCTAGATAGGTCATTTATCACTTTTTCCTAGCTCCCAATATGTAAGGATGTTGGCCTAGATATGCTCACCCATTTCCAGTAGATGTCTTTCATGCGTATCTCAGACCACGTCCATGAATTGTGGAAACATAGCACCTTGTGCAAGGTACAAGTAGATGAGGACGTTATCCTTGAATTATTTTTGAAATCTCTCATAGCATAAATCTAAAAATATGTGGCTAGCACATTCCTAAAAAATGAGGAAGATGATATCAGTAAATCTAAATAATTTGACCTAATTTATACTTAGTTTGGATACCTTTATCATGTTTTTCCAGTTTCCCCTCGACTGAATTCTTTTAGACCATAAACTCCAGGAGCATCAACTATTGTGGATGGGTTAATTGACACCATATCCCAAAATAAACACATAAACACTTTCCAGCAAGCTGGAAACATGTACCATGGCCAAACCAATTACCATCCATATAGTACCCAACATGCAGTACAACCATCATACAACATGGGATATTATCCCAATCAGTATGCACCCTCGCAAAACCTTGCTCCGAAAAAGTTCTAGTATATGATCATGCAAGGGAGTCACCATGCTCCCACACAAGGTGGTTAGTACCCCCCACACATGGCAGAGGAATTTTCCACCTCCTAGAGCACCAACACCAACAACACTGTTACCGATGAAATAGGTAACCGCATTGTTACCTACTTTTTTTGGTAGCATAAAAAGCACCCGATTTTGAAAAGTGGTGATGCAGAATCACCCCTTTTTTTTTTAGCACATTTTTGACACTCTAATATTTTTATTTATGAAGTATGAATATTTGTTTTAAAATGTTAGTGATTTTCATGCTAATTTTGAAACGTATTGATGCAGCATCAACTTTTTTTTTTTAGAGCGGTGATTTTCATGCTAATTTTGAAACGTATTGATGCAACATCAACCTTTTTTTTTTAGAGTGGTGATTTCATGTTGGTAATAAAACACACAACTTAGATATATATATATATATATATATAAACAATAAAAAAGAAACCAATAAAAATGTAAAAAAACAAAATTAACTCGTAAAAATAAAAAAATTTAAAGAAAAATAAATAAATAAACAAAAAAAAACAAAAATATTCGAAAATTATATCAAAATAAATGACAAAATTTGAAAAAAAACACATAATTTAAAGAAAAAAAACAAAAATTAACCAAAAAAATAAAAATAAAAACATCAAAAACATTTTTTTCTAAGTTATTAAAAAAAAACATATAATTAAAAAAAAATTTAAATAGAAAATTTAAAAATAATTTAAATTACAAAATGAAAATTTATATAAAAAAAATAAAATTAAATAAAAAAAGAAAAAATTAAATTTAAAAACTTAAATTAAAGAAATAATAATAATAAGAAAAAAAAAATACAAATTTTAAAATCAACAAAAAAAAAAAAATTAAAAAAAAAAAAATTAAAATTGAAAAAGAAAATTAAAATAAAAGAATTAAAAAAAAAAAAAAAAACTATCATTAAAAAACAAAAAAAATAAAAAAACCACGTGCAAATAATTAAAAAACAAATATACATAAATTTACTTATTTTTTTTAAAATGAAACAATTTATAAATTTTAAAAATGAAAAACTAAATAAACTAAAAGATTAAACAATTAAAATTAAAATTAAAATTTAATAAATTTAATAAATAAATTTTAAATTTAAAAAAATAATTAATCTAAAATATTAAATTTAAAAACAAAAAAAATTAAATTAAATTAAATTTAAAATAAAAAAATTTGAATTAAAAAAAAAAAAAAAATTGAATTTAAAAAAAAAAAATAAAAATTAAAAATATTAAAAATAAAAAATAAAAAAATTTTGATCGTGGTGGCGCCGCCAATCGGCCTCCCGCCCAGGTGGCCGGCCGCTGGGCGGGCGGGCAATTCCGAGAATCGGCCTCTTGCGGTGGGAGGCTGATTCCTCCCGCGGTGGGAGGTCGATTCCGGGAATCGCCCTCCCGCGGTGGGGAGGTCGATTTCAGGAGTCGCCCTCCCGCGGTGGGGAGGCCGATTCCGGGAATCGCCCTCCTGCGGCGGGGAGGCCGATTCCAGGAATCACCCTCCTGCAGCGGTAGGCTGATTCCAGGAATCGCCCTCTCGCGGTGGAAGGCTGATTCCGGGAATCGTCCTCCCGCAGCGGGAGGGCGATTCCCTGAATCAGCCTCCTGCGGCGGGAGGGCGATTCCCGGAATCGGCCTCGCGCCGTGGGAGGGCGATCCCAGAATCGGCCTCAGGGCGATTCTCGGAATCGGCCTCCCACCCAGCGGCCGGCCTCTGCTGCCACCTGGGCGGGGGGCCAATTGGCGGCGCCACCACGATCAAAAAATTCTTTTTTTTTTTAATTTTTCTAATTTTTAATATTTTTTTTTTAATTTGATTTTTTTATTATTATTTTTTTAAATTCAAAAAATTTAAAATTATTTTTTTTAATTTAATTTTTATATTTGAATTTTTTTTTTTTTTTTTTTCATTTTTTTTGTTTTTATTTATTTTTTTTCTAAATTTTGTTAATAATTTTTATTAAATTTTATATATTTTTTTAATTTAATTGATTTTTTTTTTTTTCATATTTTTTTATTATTAAATTTTATATTTAGTTTTTTTTATTTAATTTTTTAAAATTTAGTAAATTTTGTATTTTTTTTTAATTTATTTGAATTTAATATTTTTTTTTAATTTTTAATTTTTTTATTATTATTTTTTTAATTACATAATTTTTTTTTTTTATATTTCAATTAAAATTGTGTATTTGAAATTAGATTTTTTTTTAATTAAACTTAATATTTTCAAATTAATTTGTTTTTTATTTTATTTTTTATTTAATATATTTATTTAATTTATTTTTCAATTTTTCAATTTTAATTGATTTTTAAAGTTTTTTAACTTTTAATTTTAACAATGTTTTTTTTTTTTTTTTTTCTTTATATTTAAAGTTTATTTGTTTATTCATTTATTTATTAAAAATTAATATAGTTTTTTTTTTAAATTTAATTTGTTATTTTAATATTAACATTTTTTTTTTAAATTTAATAAAATCTAATATATATATTTTTAATTTAAGTTCATATATATATATATATATATATATATATATATTTTATTTTTTATAATTGAAATTTAATTTATTTTTTAAAATCCATTTGTTTTTTTAATATATATATTTTTTAAATTTAATATTTTTATTGTATTTTATTTTTCATTTTTTATTTTTAATTAATTTTTCATTTTTTTATTTTTAATTTCAATAATGTTTTTTTATTTTTATTTTTAAAATTTTATATTTATTAAAATTTAATATATTTATTTAAATTTAATTTTTTATTTTAAAATTTAATTTAATTTTTTTTAATTTAATAAACATTTTCTTTTTCTTTTTTAAATTTAATTTCTATATTTTATTTTTTATAAGTTCTTTCCCTTTTTAACTTGTTTTTTTTTTAATTTAATATTTTTATTTTGTTTTTATTTTTATTTTTTTATTTCTATATATTTTGAAATTTTAATCTTTATTTATTTTTTATTTTTTTTAGGTTTTTTTTAATGTTTGAATTAAAATTTTTATTTTGTTTTTATTTTTATTTTTTTATTCCTATATATTTTTAAATTTTAAGCTTTAAAATGTTTTTATTTTTAAAATTTTTTTTTTCTTAAATTTTTAGGTTTTTTTAATGTTTGAATTTTAAAAATTAAAAAATTTTATTTCTATTTTTAAAAATGTCAAAAATATGACACAATTTTTTTTTTGTTATTCTAGCATCAACTGGTTTTGTTTTGAGGGTGTTTTTTCAATCCTTTTTTCAAGAAACAATTTTTTTTTTAGCATAATTTTATAAAATGTTGAAATTTGACCTTCAAAAAAAACCAAGTGCGTTCTGGAATACACTTTTTTTTGTTTTTGGGGTGTTTTTTCATGTTTTTTGAGTCTTTTTGGGCTAGAGTTCCCGTTTTGAGGTCAGGTTACCTATTTCATCGGTAATAGTGTTCAACCCAAGCAAGGGAATCCCTACTTTCCTTTTACTATATCCTAGTAGAATCCCCCCAGCACAACTTAATGTTAGGGTTGATTTTGTACAACCTTCTTTCCCAAAATGATAATTTCCTTTCAAACAATCAAATACGGAAAAATTACGAAGTGAAAAAAAATAAATAAAGGAAAGAACAAACTAAAAAGGGAACCTGGGCAGGGGGAAAACAACCAACAACTACCTTCGCTAACACCAACTGGGGGAAATCCCCCTAACTGGAACCAAAACCAAGGCCAAAGAAATAAAAACTCATAAAAGAAGAACAATAACTCTAATCTAAGGACTAATCATGCTTGTGTTATTTTTTGGGAATATGGCCACTACACCCACCACTTCCCTCAACTTCCTGAGTTGAAAAGGATGAAAGATACCAGGGGGAAAGGCGAGCCACACCAAAAAATTGTCATTGTGCAAGACCCTTTCCCCCATCAGGGAGTAGTGCATACCTAGCATGAAAAACCCCATAATCAGTATCAAAATCCCCCTGGAGAGAATTCCATGGGTACCACCAATCGTGACATCTACATGGCAGGAGAAGAAGTTCTCTTGCAAACACGAAAAAATGACTATGGAACCCTGCTGGAAACCAACCCATCAACATCAACCATGACTGCAACTATGGCCCTACTAACCTTTCATTGATCCTCATTTGAAACCATCCCATGTACAACCAAAGGACCATTTTTTCAAACAACGCATACACTACAATAAAAAGGGACATTGGTGAGGGTCATGCCTGTGATCGACCTTTAAGGTCCGTCACCAATGTCACATATGGTGACAGTCCTTAAAAAAGTGTTTTTGTAAGTGCATATAGTGACATTCCTTTAATGTTTGTCACCAAATCCATTTTCAATGACACTTTTGGTGAGGGTTGTTAAAGGCCCGTCACTAATTCTCTCTTTAGTGACACTTCTAATGACGATATTTTATTGACCCTCACCAATGCTCTTTTTGGTTACTTTTGGTGATGGTCAAAAAATGTTCGTCAACATTGATCATTCCAATGAGTTTTTTATGACACTATTTGCATGTTACTATATTTTGTATCAAAAGATAACGATGTAAGACCATTGTTGTGGATTCTTTTCATTATGTTTCCAAGGACATATAGTGGTTAGAATCAGTCAATTTTCTAACCAGTAATTAGTTTGTATCATTTCCCTCAAGTAATGAGAATATAGTTTTCCTATGATTCAATACATGATTAATCTCTATTAGGTTTATTATCTAAAAAATTCCATTTAGATAAAGTTCCACTAGTGTGTGTAGAAACTATATTATTAAAATACATAATCAGGATTTTTCAATTCTATTAATGAGAGATATATATCACTCCTCAACACTCTTGGAACATCTTAAAATTCTTTGGCACACACTAACATTCCTTGGCACCTCGCATGTCTTAGAAAATATTTGTACCTAGAACATCTTGACATGACTAAGACACCCAAGCACATGTTGGTAGGCCCTAGCATAGCATAACACTCTCCTAGAATGCATTAGCATGCCTTGTAGTCCATAGCATTTCCTGGAACAATTTGACATGCATTAACATACATGAGCACTTGGAACACATTGGAACTTAGCATGTATTGGAACTTATTATTAATGTGCCTAGAACACCCCTTTTGAAAAAGATAAAGTCTCGAATTATTAACCCTATTATGTGTTCATTCCCTTGAATTTTAGCTTGGTTCTTATTTTTTTTGCCTTGATACTTATTGACACATATTGGCATACCTTGTCACCCTACACATCCTAGCATGCCTTAGTATATTGCATGTATTGGCATTATTTGACACATGTTAACACACACTAGAACTCCCTAGCACACTCTAGCACATCTTTACATGCCCTGATATTCTCTAGAATGCCTTACTAGTGCTTAACATACCTTGTCACTCCCTCCTTGGTGTGCTATCTAGCACTCGTTGACACTCCCAGACACATCCTCATATTCATCCACTTCCATGCATTTTGACCTAGTGCTCCCTTTTATTTCCCTAGTAATCCATAACATTCCTCAACATGCATTAGCACACTCTGTCACACTTTAGCACTCTTCGACATACCCTTCTACTTCATAACATGTGTATCACTCCCTAACACACATTGGAACTTTGCACGTGTTGGTGCTTGGAAAGTATTAGCAGGTCTAGCATTCAATAATATGCCTTGATATGCTTTGGCATGGCTTAAGATTAAATTTATTTGAGATCAATTATTGGAAAGTATATGAGAAGTAACGAAGGATTATTTGGCACTTATAATGCACTAAAACCTGTCACTTGGCACCTATTACCACCTAGTGTTGGTGTGCCTAGCATTCCCCTCCTTCGAAAGGTAAATTGATGACTTATTAACCCTCGTATGTGTTCATGTCGTTGTAGTTTAACTTGTTTCTCTTTTTTTTCTTGATAGTCCCTAGCACATATTGTCACACCCTTGCACATATTGGCATGCCTTATCACTTGAAACATCTTAGCATATTTTACATGCCTTCGAACTATCTAAAACATGTTATCATTCCATAGCATGCCTTGTCACTCATGCCCTAAAAACTAGCCTTATATTTTTTCATGACTTGGGAACTGAATCAAGTCCTTAGCAACTACAATTCATGTGACATTCACCTGCTTCAGTCACAAAAACTTAACCAATTGCACCTACTACAAGTAGATTGTGCCTTGTTCACCTATGAACTACCTATACCTCATCTTAGGCCACTCGTGTCCAAGTTGAACTTGTCCCACTTAATAACTTACCAATCCAAGGATTACATCTAGTCATGGACATAAAAAAAACTAAGCAACGATATAGCTTACATGGGAAATATTTGACATGTATGTCCAGTTCATATAAACAGTAGAGCATTAACTGGGAGTTTTCAAGAACCAAAAGATACACAAGACACACAAGATATACGTTGGCACAAGTCGAGTTCCCTGAAATTTATACACAACAATGTACAATATGAAATTGTGTAAAATATTTTAAAACATGACCATTCATCCAAAGTGTGCCACATGTCATATAAAAAAATAGATAATGGAAAATTAGTGTTATGCCCAACACAAAGTATACCTTTTTCAAAAACTAATTTTTTGAGCCCTTTATCGCAATCGCAGGCTTGCATTTTTCAAATCCTAGTATGAACTTCTTCTAACAAACTTCGTCCTTAGCACACTTGAATTCACTGGAACTCCCTAACACACACTCTTATTTGTTCATTTCCATGCATTTTGACTTAGTTCTCCCTTGCGATGATTTTACAATCCTTAACACTCCTCAGCATGCATTGACATTTTCTGGCATGTGTTATCACACCTTTTCATTCTTTGGCATGCCCTAACCCTCCCTAGCTATCATGCCCTCACAACTACCCTTACATAATTTTCAACTTGGGAACACAACCAAGTCCTCGCTTGACTACAAGAGCTTGACCAAGTTACAATTACTACAACTAGACTATGTTTTTGAATTGGGTAGCTTGGGAGGTACTCCACAGGCCTTGTGAGTTTGGTCACAAAAGGATTTGTTGGAAAAGAACCCAAGCGAAGGATTTTTGGAACCAAGATGGGGTTTAAAATCTAAATGAAAATTAAAAAGGAAAAATAATATTTCGACCTAAGGTCTAAGTGGATGAAGCCCATACGTTATAGAGGGTTCTTAAGAGGTACAGCTAGGAAAAGATATTTAAGGAGGCTTTAGTATGAAGGCAAGAACATCAAGCGAGAAGGAGCTCATTTGATCAAGGAGGCTCAGAGAGATGTAGTCCTAAAGTAGGTCACGTTAGAGGGCCGAGTAAGGGTTTCTAAAGGGAGGCCATGATCATATACCAATAGAGAGATCATCATGTGAGGGTTCACAATAATGTCACATACCTTAATGGGTTCAATATACGAAGTAGGATGGCATATTGTTGGTTCTCTTATGGCAGATCAAGCTCAAGAGAGGTGGCTCATGAGAATTTTCACATATGAAGGCTACATCAAATTTTGAAATATTAGAGATTGTTGATACCCTATCGTGTGTTGGTTAGTAGACTGCAAGGTCTATGAGAAATACCAACACAACTAAAGGAGGTTCTACACTAGAATTTAGGGCCAACATAGAAGTAGCAATAGGTGTAATATTGAATAAGGTAACCATAGTTTTAGGGTCGTAGATATCTAAATTTCAGGTCAATATTCAGTCAAATGAATTCCCTGAATCTATGGATCAATATGAGCTAGGTCGAGTATCTTATGGAGGAAAGATTTTTTATTTTTGCTATGGGTGGATAGGTTTTGTTCTAAAGAAATGAGAATAGAAGTATAATTCCCTAGTTAGGGAGGTTTCCTAGCATGTTTAGTCCATAAGGTATGCCCTTAATACTATGATAAATATGCCTAGAATAAGAGGGGTCATGACCCTTAGAGAGAGGTTTATCTATGAAATATATACCACACATTTGAGAGATGGTTTGCAGAAGTATGTGTGGAGATAGAAAATCCAAAGGAAGGTGGAACCTGAGTACAATATTGAGTAGAATAGTTGTGCCATATGAAGAATGGTTTGACATGAAGAGGAGTTGATTTTCATGGATTGTCAATAAATTTTTTGATAGAGATATGAAGCAGCCTATTAATAGTTATTCAATCAAATGTTAGTGGATGATTTGTGACCCTATTTCAAGAATATAAAAATTGTTAGAAGGATGATAAGAGGAGTAGTTCATATTTTTTCATATATTTTACAACAAAGAAATTGGTACATAAGAATAGTGATTTTGAGAGGACTCAAATCAATATTAGGTGGAAAATTTGAAGATCCCTAGACGAGGGCAGTGTTCTGGGTACTGGATGAGTAGAATAATTAATTGTGGTTTGGAAAATTGATGGCAGTGCAAGTACAGTTGGAGGGTTGTTAGGTGATTTTCAAAGAAGAGCCCTAAGTTTTTTACTTGTGAAGGAAAACAATACTGGTAGAAGGGCAGGTGTATTGGGCCTAAGGACATGAAAAATTTGAAGGACTAAAGTAGCATTCAAGTGGGCTATCCAACTAGCCCTAGTTCACTGTATTGTAGAGGATTGAGTTAGTGAGAAGAAGGGAAACCCCCATATCCCTAGAATTTTCATATTGGAGCAGGAGTATGGAAAAAGTGGGCAAACCAAGGAGATATTCACAAAAAAAGTTGTGAACAACTGATCTAAAACCCTAAGTGTTGCAAGCATTAAAGGAAAAAAGAGGCAGATATAGGGAAACATTTTTGAGATGAGTTCAATAACCTAAAGGAGTTGAGTTCATTGATAGAGTCAGATTGAGGAGTTTCATAATGGGAGGCAGGAGGACCTTCTAGATATGTTTAGGAAATGTGGACATAAAGGGCTATGTGTGGCCACCATCAAAAAGTGGGTCAAGTTTTGCCTTGTTCAAGGTAGATTAGTAGTAAAAGGAATAAAACCAAGTCCTATTTGTATTCCTTGTATCAGTGTGACTGTAAAGGTCCATGATCCCTGGTATGAGATCTTTAGCCTATTCTATTATATTTTGTAATTAATGAAGAACAGTTTGAACAAGTTAAAAATTTTCATGTGTACTAGTTTGTTCCTTGGTGTGTGTAGATTTCATTATGTAGAGTAGATGTGTTGTGGAACTTGAATGTGTTTTCATCAAAGATCCTAAGACCAAACCTAAATTATCATCTGTCGTGGAAATTAAACATAAGCCTTGTTCACCTAAGAACTACCTGTAACTCATCTTAGGCTACTCATGTCCAACATCAACCCATCCCACTTAACAAGTTACCAAGACAAGGCTCATCACATCCAACTGTGGTCATAAAACAACAAAGAAACACAATTAACATCTTGATATGCCATAGCAGTTGGCATGTATTAAATGACTTAGAACTATGTGGCATGTGTTAGCATCCCCTAAATTCCTTGGCATGCTTTTACACTCCTTAACACACCCTAGAACTTCCTGACATGCCTTGGTAGATTAGCATATCTTGGCACTGCCTAGCATATAACCTTGTCACTCCCTCCTTAACACAGCTAGAACTCATTGACACCCTGTCACACACTCTTATTAGTTCATTTCCATGCATTTTTATCTAGTTCATCCTTATGTTTCCCTAACACTCCCTAACACTCCCTAGCACGCATTGGCACATCCTAACACTTGGAACATCTTGGCATGCTGCACTAACACTCTACTAATCCTTGGCACTACCTGACATACCTTGTCACTCTCTCCTTAGAAAACCTAGATCTAATTGACACTCCCAATCACAAACTCTTATTCATTCATTTCCATGCACTTTTACCTAGTGCTCCCTTATGTGTCCATATAATTCCTTAACACTCCTTGTCACATGTTGGTACACCCTAACACCTAGGACATATTGGCATGTCACCTTGGCCTCTAGCATGCCTTAACACTGCCTAACATACCTTGTCACTCCCTCCTTAGCACACCTAGAACTCACTGACAATTCCAATCACAAACTCTTATTTTTTCATTTCCATGCATTTTTATATAGTGCTCCCTTGTCTTTCCCTAAGATTCCTAGTTGACACTTCCTTGCACGTGTTGGCACATATTGGCTGCATGTCACCCTAACACACTAGAATTCCTTAGCACTTCCAAGCATGCCTTTTTACTCATACTTATCACACTTGGAACTCATTGGAACTCCCTGTCATACACTCTCATTCATTCATTTCCATACATTATGACATAATGATCCCTTATGTTTCTATTGCACTCCCTAACACTCCTTGGCACATATTGGCACACCTTGAAACTTTGCACATCTTAGCATGATTTCATATCGATCTATAATTAATTGGAACTTCATAGCATACCTTGTCACTCCATCCTTAACACACCTATAACTTGCTAACACTCCCTAGCATACATTATTATTCATTCATTTCCATGCAATTGAAACTATTCCTCCCTTTTGTTTCCCTGACAATCCCTAGCAAAATTTGGTGTCACACCCTAGCACCTAGCACATATTGGAATGCATAACATACCTTGGAACCTTCTAGCATGTGTTAGCACTTCCTAGGATTCCCTGCACACCTTGGCACTCCCTAGTTGTCTTGCCCTCATAGATAGCCTTAGTTTTCTTGCGACATGGGAACCTAACCAAGTCATTGAAAAAATAGTGGTGTCTAGCCCAAAGTATCCCTTTGTCTAAAACTACTTTGTACATGCCCTTATTTCAATAGTAGGATTTCTTCCTGCAACTCTTATGATGAAATTATCCTAACACATTTTGTCCATGGAACACTTGGAATTCACTAACACTCCCTAGAATACACTCTTATTCATTTGTTTCCATGCAATTTGAACTAGTTCTCCCTTGTGATTCCCTTACACTCCCCAACGCTCCTCAGCATGCATTGACACTATCTAGCATGCGTTAGAAAAACTTTTCATTCATTGGCACACCCTGACACTCCTTAACTATCATTTCCTCATAACTACCCTTATTTTTTTAGACTTGGGAACCTAACCAAGTCCTGCCTCGACTACAACAACTTGACCAAGTTTCATTTAATACAACTAGACTATGCCTTTTTCACCTAAGAATGGCTTTTAACTCATCTTAGGCTACTCATGTGCAATCTTAACTCATCCCACTTAACAAGTTACAAAGTCAAGGCTCACGTACAACCGTGGCCATAAAACAACTAAGAAACATCATTTACATCTTAACATGTAATAACACCTGGAATGTATAAAAATACCTTGGAACTATGTGGGACATGTTAGCATCCCATGCATTCCTTGGCATGCTTTGGAACTCCCTAAAACACCCTACCATTCCTTGAAATTACCTGACACTCTAACATGCCCTGGAATTTCCTATCATATAACCTTGTCACTACCTCCTTAGCACTCTTGGAACTCGCTGACACTCCCTATCACAAACTCTTATATGTTCATTTCCATGCATTTTGAACTAGTTCTTCATTATGTTTCTGTGGAACTCCCTAACACTCCTTGGCACACATTGGCACACCGTAGCACTTGGCACATCTTGGCGTGCAACCCTAGAACTCTAGCATTCCTTGGAACTACCTAACATACCTTGTCCCTCCCTCCTTAGAACACCTAGAACTCACTAACAATCCCTGTCACACACTCTTATTCATTCATTTACATGCATTTGAAACTAGTGCTCCCTTGTTTTCCCCTTGCACTCCATAACACTCCCTGACATGCATTGGTACACCCTAGTACCTAACACATCTTAGCATATTTTCCTGGCCTTAGAACTGCCTAGCATACTTTTCCACTCCCTCCTTAACACAACTAGAAGTCACTAAAACTTCCTATCACAATCTCTTAATCGTTCATTTGCATGCATTATTTTCACTTAGTTCTCCCTTATGTGTCCCTATGACTGCCTAACACTTCCTAGCATGTGTCGGCACACCTTGGCACCTGGCACATCTTGGTCGCATTCCACTCTGGTGCACTAGCATGACTTAGCATTGTGTAGCATAACATGTCACTCCCTCCTTAGCACACATGTAACTCATTGACACTCCCTGTCACACACTCTTATTCATTCATTTTCATGCATTTTGACATAGTGCTCCCTTGTGCTTCCCTGGCACTCGCTAACACTCAACACATATTGACGCAAACATGGAGCTTGCAATACCCAGGATCCTCCATCACCCATTCTTGTAAAACATGCGTCCAAACTTTTCCTCAATTCAAAATCGATACATGGCAAATTCCCACCTAAATTTGCGGAAGCTTGTTCCATGATTAACAAAGACCATGCTTGGAATTAAAACTCAATTTATAAACTCAAATACTTTCCCTCTAAAATAATTCCAAGATAACAAGCTTTTCAATCTGAATGCATAAATTCCATTCAACTCCAATATCATTTGCATGCACAAATTTACCTGTTTCAACCAGTCAAAGCACCAAATATATGTGCGCTCTTTCTCTTACAGCGTACCCAGTGATACACAAGTACTAGGCCTGCAAATACTCCAGAATATTTATTCTCTGTGCTCTTAACCATACATTGCATTTACTGTCCAATTATTCACAAAACAATCGGACAATTTCATCCACTGAAGCTTATTTCAAATTTATGGCAAATTCAACATCTATGCCATTTGCATGCGGAAGCATAATCTCACAATCAAAATAACTCACAATTTAATTCTAATCCACCTGACTTGGATACAACCCAAAATCCAAATTTAAATAACTTCAGTCCTAAACTTTGAATGCGTCCCAATAATCTTCCCATTTATATGTGACTGGATTAAAAGAGTGCGCTCATGCCATATAATCAGATTTAAATATTGCAATCTGGCAATTTTTTCTTACCTCGGTTCAGACCACGATTTCACTCTGCAATTATCATCACTGTAGATCGATCCTGCTCTTCAACTCTGCACTATCAACAAACTATGCACCCCATCAACAACACAAACTCTGCGCTATCAATTCATCAACAAACTCTGCGCTATCAACAAACTCTGCAACTTCAGCATTTTTGTATCTAGTAACAAACTATGAGTTTAAACTCTGTTAGAGCCATGAAATCGACCCAACAGAAGCTTTAATGCCGGATTCCGTTTTAAGACAGATGTTTCAACACTTCTCATGGATTATGCAATTCTTGCAACAGCGTGTGGTTTAAATTCAATTTGATACAACCAAATACCTTATATATCACATCAAATCTCAATATACATCAATTCCCCCATGCCTATACATTTGAACCGAAAATCGAATTTCACCACAATATCGCTTCTGTCATCGGTTGCCAACATTCTGTTCAAATTCATCAATCGTTTTTACAATAAAAACTTCTGGATATAACCTCAAGCTTAAACACTGCAAACTGGACCGAATTTCATTAGAGTCTCTGTTCCACCTGCAGATTAAACACTTAATCGATTTACCAGTTAGCGCCTTCAAACTCTGAGAATATCGACCTCCTACTCATTGGATTCAGTTTTTATATAAGATTATTCCAGAAATCAACGCATTCACTGTCAATTCGTTGCATCAACGCACTCAGTTTTTATATCAGACTACTCCGGCAACCAACGCATTCACTGACAATTTGTTGCATCAACGCATTCACTATCAATTTAACATACAATTCCTGAAAACGAACTCCCTTTAATTGGTTATAAGCTTACGATTTTATATTTACTGGGCGCACACAATACACAACGAATAGCAATCCTGCTATCGATCCCTCCAGATTTCAAAAGCTTGACACTGCAGACTTGTATTAAAACGCTGGTGCTCTCCTTTCATTTGCAATTAATCGAATTCAAACTGATATAACAAAACCATTCGAAAGCACATGTCTAGATAACAATTTCTATATTAAAATCAATCCTTTTAACTTTTTCACATAAATCGATTCCACCATTTCTTTGATTGCAGGATTCCATTAATCGATCTTTCCAATAATTAATTCCTCAACCATATATATATACATTTAACCAGAAAATACTATAGCTTTCGCAACCAATCTCAAATGTATATATATCAAAACAAGATTACTTACAGACTTTGTTTGACCTGATATTTCAGATTGATGGCCCTTACAAAATGCCAGAGGCGTACAGCCTTGGCTATTCAAGCCTTCTTCAACCACTCTCACTCACACTCACTCAATGTTTTTTTTTTCTCACAAATCCCTTTCCTATTTATACAAATTTAAAAATCATTTAATTAAATGCTCAATCCCTTAAAATCCTCAACAACCCCCTAAATCTCTCATCATCCCTAAAGGATAGGTTTTTATCCCTAAAATCCTTCAATTTATTAAATTTCCTCATATCCTTTTATTAATAAAAGGATATTTACATAAATCCTCACCTTCTCCTATTTAATTCAAATTAATTAATAAAATATTAAAATCATCACACCCCATATTTACAAGTTAATATTATCACACCCCATATTTACAAATGGAGAAAAAGGTCTTGATGCTCCTGCATCAGACTTCCCATGTAAGAAAAATTCATGACCACCTGGTCATAAGTCTGGATATCTCCTCCTGGATCCCAGATTTTATTTTGTAAATCTTCCGTGCTTGTCGATTGCTTCAATGCTGTTGTCATCTGCTGTTGTCTTCCAGGTTTCCATACTTTGTGTTGTAGTGCTCCACCTGCTCTGCTCTTGCAATCTTTCACTGTCACTCTCTTGTTGTCGCTCCTTTTCTTTCTTTCGGCTGTCTTTCTCTGGGATGTCTTTATCATTAATCTCCTTATCATCTCAATTTCTTTGTCCAGTATGTCCTCTGTCTGCTGATTGTCCCCAACATCTTCAATAAAACATGTTGCTCTTGCTGTCACTATGGATGTTGCGGCCTCCCAATCTTCCTTTCCCTCTGCAACATTCCTTTGCTTGTCACCTGTAATTTTATCTGCAATTTCTTCTTGATTATCATTTATGACAACTGCTTTGTCATCCTTCTTCAGCAATCTATCCTGGACATCCTTCAGTAGATGTTCTTCCTCTTCTTCTTTCATTTGACTATCCACCTCTTTTCCCTTTAGCAACACTTCAGTATGTTGTGTTGATTTCTCTTCTTCTGTCAGCATATCAGTATGCTGATCCAAACTCTTGAGACTGTCATCTAGTCTCCACTTCTCATCAGCTATCTCAATGATGTCTTCCAGCATTTGTCCACTGTAGTGAACTGATTCTTTCCCAGCTTCTGCTTCAAAACTTTCATCTTCTGGAAGGTACTCTTCCACATCTTTGTCAGCTTTAAAAGACTGTCTATCTTCTTCCAAACCTGCAATCACACACAAATCATCAGTTTTAAAATCACCAGACCTTACGGTCTTGTTTGATGCTTCAGTCATCAAATCTTCGTGCTGCTTTGAATCATTCATATGATTCAACTCCTCCAGCTCTTCATCACTTTCAAAAAGTAATGGTCCACTCTCTGGGTAACATATTGAAACTTCAACATCTTCTTCAGCATCTTCCTTTTGCTGTAGCTCAACTGTTTCGAGCTTCTCTATCCTCTGTCTGGCATCTATAACCTGTTCAAGTTCCCTTAGTTCCTTTATCAACTGCATATTCATTTGATGATTCCACTTCTCTTGTAGCCTCTGCCATCTCAAATTCTTTCTCATAACATAACCATGCTTCTGGTCTTCCTCATTTCTTTGCAACATCCCCATTAACACCTCAAGCTGAACTGCTATTTCAGCTTTCTCCCTTTCATATTCCTCTTTGCTTAACTGTCTCTGTATGCCAACTGCCTTGGCACCCTTCTCCTTTTGTCTTCTGCTGTGGTTGATTTCAGAACCTTTGTTATGACTGTCACTAGTCATCATCCTTTCCATCTCTATGAGTCCCTTACTCACTTTACTATGAGTTGCACTAAAGCATGTTCAGCAGCAAGTCCTGTTTTGCCGCCACTTACCTCACCAAGCCCTCCTCACTCGGTCTTTTGGCAAGCAATTGGTTCTACCTCTGGAACCTCCTTTGAGCACTTCTCTTTGCTCTTCTTGGCTTCAACTCACCTGCATGTTCACAACTGTCCTCATTATCCAATCTCTATTGGATTTCTTCAAGGTTCTGTCACTTATGCTTTCACCAGTTTTCTGTTAGCAATTTTAAACATGTCTTCTATGGATTTTCCTTTTAGGAGTTGCAAAAATACTTCTGCAAAGACTACAATCTTCAAATTCAAATAAACCCAGATCACCTTACCTTCAAGATCTCGGCTGATCTTGTCCTTCCATTCTCCTGCACTTCAGTCTCATCATTCCTGCAATTTTGTTTCAGCAAATCTTCATTTCTTCCTCTGCACAAATTCACTGTCAATCAGATTTTAAAATCTGATTCTCTCTTCCAACCTTCTGGCTTGATCTGGCAAACTTTAGCTATCAGCAACAATTCCTTCTTTGCTGAGTTTCTTCTTTGCTGCAACCATCAATCCTCAATCTGTTTCTTGTCAGTAAAACCCAAATCAAAATTAACCAAACACAATACCTGCATGACTCTTCATTCCTTCAGCTGTACTTTGGTTGCTTGTCTTTCAGATTAGAATCTGATCTCTTTTTACCTGCATTCTGTTCACTTGCAATTGTATATGCTGCATTTAAAATCTGATCTTCATCATTCATCATACATTCAAGAATACATTTCAATTAACAAAAACCTTCTTGTCATCATTCAGAAGATAAACATTCCAACAGAGCATTCCGGGCTCTGATACCAAAAATGACGCAAACATGGAGCTTGCAATACCCAGGATCCTCCATCACCCATTCTTGTAAAACATGCGTCCAAACTTTTCCTCAATTCAAAATCGATACATGGCAAATTCCCACCTAAATTTGCGGAAGCTTGTTCCATGATTAACAAAGACCATGCTTGGAATTAAAACTCAATTTATAAACTCAAATACTTTCCCTCTAAAATAATTCCAAGATAACAAGCTTTTCAATCTGAATGCATAAATTCCATTCAACTCCAATATCATTTGCATGCACAAATTTACCTGTTTCAACCAGTCAAAGCACCAAATATATGTGCGCTCTTTCTCTTACAGCGTACCCAGTGATACACAAGTACTAGGCCTGCAAATACTCCAGAATCTTTATTCTCTGTGCTCTTAACCATACATTGCATTTACTGTCCAATTATTCACAAAACAATCGGACAATTTCATCCACTGAAACTTATTTCAAATTTATGGCAAATTCAACATCTATGCCATTTGCATGCGGAAGCATAATCTCACAATCAAAATAACTCACAATTTAATTATAATCCACCTGACTTGGATACAACCCAAAATCCCAATTTAAATAACTTCAGTCCTAAACTTTGAATGCGTCCCAATAATCTTCCCATTTATATGTGACTGGATTAAAAGAGTGCGCTCATGCCATATAATCAGATTTAAATATTGCAATCTGGCAATTTTTCTTACCTCGGTTCAGACCACGATTTCACTCTGCAATTATCATCACTGTAGATCGATCCTGCTCTTCAACTCTGCACTATCAACAAACTATGCAACTTCATCAACAACACAAACTCTGTGCTATCAATTCATCAACAAACTCTGCGCTATCAACAAACTATGCAACTTCAGCATTTTTGTATATGGTAACAAACTATGAGTTTAAACTCTGTTAGAGCCATGAAATCGACCCAACAGAAGCTTCAATGCCGGATTCCGTTTTAAGACAGATGTTTCAACACTTCTCATGAATTATGCAATTCTTGCAACAGCGTGTGGTTTAAATTCAATTTGATACAAACTCAGCGCCATATATATATCACATCAAATCTCAATATACATTGAATTCCCCACAGCTATACATTTGAACTGAAAAATCGAATTTCACCACAATATCGCTTCTGTCATCGGTTGCCAACATTATGTTCAAATTCATCAATCGTTTTTACAATAAAAACTTCTGGATATAACCTCGAGCTTAAACACTGCAAACTGGACCGAATTTCATTAGAGTCTCTGTTCCACCTGCAGATTAAACACTTAATCGATTTACCAGTTAGCGCCTTCAAAATCTGAGAATATCGACCTCCTACTCATTGGATTCAGTTTTTATATAAGATTATTCCAGAAATCAACGCATTCACTGTCAATTCGTTGCATCAACGCACTCAGTTTTTATATCAGACTACTCCGGCAACCAACGCATTCACTATCAATTTAACATACAATTCCTGAAAACGAACTCCCTTTAATTGGTTATAAGCTTACGATTTTATATTTACTGGGCGCACACAATACACAACGAATAGCAATCCTGCTATCGATCCCTCCAGATTTCAAAAGCTTGACACTGCAGACTTGTATTAAAACGCTGGTGCTCTCCTTTCATTTGCAATTAATCGAATTCAAACTGATATAACAAAACCATTCGAAAGCACATGTCTAGATGACAATTTCTATATTAAAATCAATCCTTTTAACTTTGTCACATAAATCGATTCCACCATTTCTTTGATTGCAGGATTCCATTAATCGATCTTTCCAATAATTAATTCCTCAACCATATATATATACATTTAACAAGAAAATACTATAACTTTCGCAACCAATCTCCAAATGTATATATATTTATAATCTGAAATCAAAACAAGATTACTTACAGACTTTGTTTGGCCTGATATTTCAGATTGATGGCCCTTACAAAATGCCAGAGGCGTACAGCCTTGGCTATTCAAGTCTTCTTCAACCACTCTCACTCACACTCACTCAATGTTCTTTTTCTCACAAATCCCTTTCCTATTTATACAAATTTAAAAATCATTTAATTAAATGCTTAATCCCTTAAAATCCTCAACAACCCCCTAAATCTCTCATCATCCCTAAAGGATAGGTTTTTATCCCTAAAATCCTTCAATTTATTAAATTTCCTCATATCCTTTTAATAAAATGATATTTACATAAATCCTCACCTTCTCCTATTTAATTCAAATTAATTAATAAAATATTTAAAATCATCACACCCCATATTTACAAGTTAATATTATCACACCCCATATTTACAAATGGAGAAAAAGGTCTTGATGCTCCTGCATCACATATTGGCACTTGCCACATATTGGTATGCTTCCCTAACACTCTAGCATGCCTTGGAACTATCTAGCATATCTTTTCGCTCCCTCCTTATAAAACATGGAACTCCATAGCATGCTCCTAACTCCCTGACACATATTGGCTATTGGAACTTGGTGGAACTTGACAATTCTTGGCATGCATTTGGATTCCTTGGAATGCCTTGGCATGGTTTAAGATAAAATTTATTTGAAATAAATTATCACAATTAAGAGAGAATTAATAGATGATGATTTGGAACTTAAGACACATTAGCACTTGGACCTTAGCATGTATTGGCACTAGTGTTGGTAAGCCTAGCATGCCCCTCTTGAAAAGGTAATTTCTTGGATTATTAACCCTCTACGTGTTCATTTATTTTCATTTTAACTTGGTGTTCCCTTTTTTTACCTGTCACTCCTTGACATGTGTTCGCATACCCTAACACTTGACACATCTTGTCATGCCTTAACACATGGCATGTCTTGGCATGCCTGGAATGTATTGTCATGCCTCGTAACTATTTGGCACATGTTACCACACCCTGAAACTTCTTTTCATTCCATATCATGCCTTGTCACTCCCCACTTGGCACACCTGACACTCGCTGACACTCGCTGACACACCCTCTTATTCATTCATTTCCATTCATTTTGACTCGGTGATTTATGTTTGATGGGGTGCATGTCTAGAAAAAATTCCTTTAAGAGAATAAAAAAATGATCACACCATTAATTGCATAATTAATTGTGAGATTCTACTTGAATGACATTAGGAAAATACACGAGATTTTAAGAATGACATTTTTAGGGTTTTTTTTTATGGTGTGGTAATGGTAAGAAGTGACTGGTCAGTATTGTGATTTTCTTTCTCATTAAATTGCTTATCCTTATGAGAGACTCGTCTTGAGAAAATGAAACCCTCATCATGTTTATCCTCCAACTCCTAAAATTCTCAAAATAAAGGCCAACTTTATCACATGCCAAACTCCTAATTAGCACACCGAAGTTCGAAATATGACCTTTATCTCTAATGAAATTCAGTTTTAAGAGGCCAAATAAAATTATAACTTCAACATTTATCACCAAAAAATAAAACTTAATCACTTTTACATGCTTTCCCAAGTGGTTAGCATCAACAAGTAGGGATGTATAGGTGGATGAATCCTTCACGAACAATGGTTTGAAGAGAAAATTTAGAGTATTTTTCATGTAATTTCCTTACACCCTTGCTTGAGATCTCTCATTGTGAGATGATAATAATATCTACCCAAGAAATATTAGAGGGATTTTATGTGAGGAATAAATATCATATGGAGCAAGATGAACTCATTAGATATATCAATAGTAAACAATGGAAAACATTGTAAACCGATTGCACCAATTAAGACTACCAAGATCTTAATATTTTAGTCCAATTTTTTGGACCAAACAACTCCATCATGATTTGGTTATTGAAGGCTAAAATCACCAAGAAGCAACCTTTCCAAACTTTGGTTCTTGAAATCGAGAGTAAGAAAAGGCAAGAGTACCATTAAATAAGTAAGAAAGGGCAGACATGCTGTAAAACTGCTTTTGTCTTATGTAGGTGAGGGGCACAAATGTTGCTCAAAGTGTGGGGACACAATGGCCACTATAGGCTTCAATCCAAGGTATCTGTTGAATTGGTTCAATGCAAAGGAAACATCAATTTTGATTCAAACAATGATTGGTTAAATCAATTAATACAAAATTTTTACAAGCAAGTAGTTAGGTTGGAAAAATTTTGATAATTGAACAATTTAAAGGGATATACAAACCTTTTTTACACACCATTTTGACATATAAACAAAATAAATTAAAAATGACCTATAATTACATTCTTAATTTGAAAATCATATGGCATAAATAAAATAAACACAAAATTAAAACCTTAAAATATCCAATTTTAAGGCCACCAAATTGGTGAAATTGGCGTCTAAGACCCCTTTGTTTATGGGACAAGGGACTCACCACGCAAAAAATTTAATTCTAAAGTATATGAAGGCATATGTACTCTATCCCTTTTGGTTTTTAACCTTTGATCCTCTTAAGTGGAAACACATGCTCTCAACCATTAAGTCCACAAAATTTATATAACTACATTCTCAATTTAAAAATCATATCATATAAACAAAATAATATTAAAACCCTAAACATATATTTATGGCCTTAGGAAAAGAAGAATCATAACCAACTCCCCACATAATTAATTTAAAAAACCTAAAAGATATCCCAACCCTTACTTCACCTAATGAGTCATCTAAAACACACTCTCGTTAACAAAATCGATCATAGGAGGGCACAAATTTTGATGAATGTGGAATTAAATTGAAAATTAATTAGATGCTAGGGAATAAGTTCATGGGAAAGGTGGGAAGAGGGTGGGTCTGGTATTACGAAGGGCGAAGGATATAGAATGGAGAACAGAGAAACCATGGAAACCACTGCACAAATCGTCAATCGGCTACAGTCACTCATTTTTTATCACTCACAAGTGGTAAATATCCCAATCTCATCCCAAATTGCTCAATTCATCTCATGCATACAATGGTATTTTGTCCTATAATTTCTAATAAAAAATGATTTAATTTGGAAGAATCCAAACACATGATGGCCTATGATTAGAGGGTTAAAAGCATTGATGATGTAATAATTTAAATTTTACTTCCATCTTATATCATTTGATTTTTGCATGAATAACTAAGGATAACTTCAAATATTTATTAACATCATTTAGCTTTATTTAAGAAAAATATCGAAAAGAATCACAACATGGATTTGCAATCGAGTCCATAGAATTCATATAAAATGAAGAATGGTGGATTTATTATTCTAGTCACCCAAATTAATGTTTTTAAAAAAAATTAAAAGATTCTCTCTGAATTACTTCAATCATGATCCCTTTCCAAGAAATTTCTACTCTGTGTCTAAGACTAATAAAATAATTTGCACTTTTATGTGATGGAAAAATAGAGAAATTTGTAATAGAAATAATTTGTTATTCTATTTCACTAGATCTATAAATTTGGTCCAAAGTCTTTGGGCATTTATCTTGTGGCAGGGAATGTATGATTAGGGTCATGATTTTTCATTTAGGACATGTATAGTTGGATAATTAGCTTTTACATTTTACCCCATAGGTGGGAGGTTATTTGTGTTGAGATTCAACAAGATGATGAGCTTAGTGAAAAGAGTCGCCTTCACTAAGTGGGCCCGCAGGCTATTTTTGGCGCAAGTCTATTTTTAGACTATGTCTATTTTTAGACATGGTGATCATATTTCAGAAGTTGCAGGGATGCTATTTGTGGATGGTTGGTCAAGTTGGAAAAATAGGCATTCTATTTTTAGAATATTGATGAAGTCTATTTATAGAACGTCAATCTAAAAATAGAAGTATGGATTGTTGTAATGGAATAATAATCTGACAATAAATAACAACATTATGTAGGCACGCTAATTTAGTTTCTGGTTGGAAAATCAGTGGTAGGAAGGGAATACGTGAATTTCTATGGTTTCTTGGTGGCTCATGCATGGAGGACTCAGTTAGAACTCAAGTGGCAGAGTTATGACACAGTTGGAAGAAGTAGTTATGGAGTTGTATTTAGTTTAACTCAGTTAGACTCAGTTGAGCTAGTTGTATCTAGTCTAACTGATTGATACACTAGTGAGAGTGGAGTGAATTGATTAGTTAATTAATTCACAAATAATAACTCATTAATCAACTGAACAATACAGCAGTTAACTACAGTGCATGGCAGTTTCAGTGGAGACCCAGTGGAGAGATAGGTGAAAGGGCAAGATGGACTATCTGTTGTGACTATAGTGATGCATTGATTGCACCACACACACATTAGAGTTTCCAATGAGGATTGTGCAATCAAGGAAAGGGTAATTTCAATTCATTCAAAGCTATTCTTCAACAGGGATTGCGCAATGGAGGCAGGCTAGTAGGTGGCAAGAAATAGGTGCATGGATTTGCAGATTTCTTCTGATTAGTGTGTGACGATTTCTTGTACTGAGAGCTTGATGTACTAAGCTTTGTATGAGATTGTTACATGACCTCCATGATACATAATATATGATAGTTGGGGTTTTCAGCTTCAGGCTTTCCCGTTAAACAACTGTGTTATGTGCGATTGTTTTTATTGCTTCATGTGTTTGCAATTGATTTTAATTTCTGCAAAATATTAACAGTGGAAGGATTCTATATTTAGAAAGAAGATAAAATATTATTAGATCAGGGGAATCTAGACATATACATGCATCTTGTATATAATTTCTAAAATTTGGAACATAGCTAGAGAAATCATTTATAAATTCTAGGAGTGAGCAGAGAAAATATGAATGAAAATGGGGTGAATGCCAATTGATATAGTAAGTTTTGAGAATAAACATCAGGAAGTGGGGACCATAACCTTACCTTCAATGGTTAAATATATTTCCAAATTTTTTAATTCACAAGGATTGGAGCCATAAGAAAATGAAAATGGGATGAATTCCAATTAATGTAGTAAGTTTTGAGAGTAAACATCAAGAAGTGGGGACCATAACCTTACCTTGAATGGTTAGGTAGATTTCCAACTTTTTGAATTCATAAGGAATGGATTCATAAGAAAATATAAAACCAAAAATTAGGTCAAAAGGACTAAGATAGTATATCCAATGTCAACACAAAGTGGGAGTGCCAAGGCATATCCTAAAACAATGATAAATTAGAAAGACAATGAGATTCAATAGTAGACTAGAGACTAGATGGTAAATTATAGCTAAAGAGAGCTACAAGAGAGAACATAAGATAAGGTGTTGGTACAATAGAATTCTAGGGATTGTAAGTTTCTAAAAATCTTGGCATTGAGAAAAAAAGGGTGAGAATGTTGAATACCACTAGAGCTGGTAGTCAAGGATGAGAGAAAATATTGAAAGGCAGTTGCCTCACCAGTGGCTTCAAACATTGTGAAAAGGCCAATTCACAAGCAAATTAAAGGGAAATTAAAACTTAAAAGTAAGGTTTTGTCCTCTTTAACAGTTATGGATCTATTTGCTTACTAGTGAGCAAGATAATTGTAAATTCTCTTTATGCATATGGATTTACAATTATCAAAAAAATTCAGTGTTGATTTGTTCCAAGGAACATGAATAGTCATTTCCAAATAGGGGTGCTGAATCTTTCTTTTGAGATGGTCAATTATTAATTTTAAATGCACATAAAATATAATTCTTTTGATTCCTTCTTTTGGCTATTCTTCGGTGCCCCGAATTAGAGCTATAATTTTGGCTAGGTTATTTGTTTTCAATACTAGAGTTAGTAAAATATTCATGTCATACATCCTTTATGGTTTTTAAAGGCCTCATCTATGTTGTAAAAAGCCTCAATTTATTTTGGAAGCTCCATCAAAATTAAACATAATCCATTATTTTGGGGGGGAGGGGGGTGGGGTGGGTCCATTGTTGAAAATGTAACTAGATTTGGTCTTTATAATGACATGTAATTGTGACTTATGTAAATGATGTAATGAAGAAAATAAAATTATTATTGTGAGCCTTGCTTCATGGGTTTCACGAGAAAGTGATTTTATTTTAACATTAGGATTTTCATGTAAAGTCCAAGAATTAATGTGATGTATGAAGAGTTCTTGTTGAGAATATGCCAATGTATACGAGTCTATAATAGCCCTCCAAAGACAAGCACAATTAGCCTCCAAAGGACATCAACTTCAGCTTCTAAATAAGGTGAATAATTTCATGTCACCTCATAGCATAGGATGCATCTATTCAATGTTAAATTTCCATGATATTTAATGCTACCAAACCAAGAATCTCAATAGCTAAACTACTTTACATAGCAGAAATACAAAGCAGTAAATCATAAATGCACACAATATAGACAATTTTTTACTTTTCCAACCCAAATTTATTATATTAACAACATATAATGCAACAATCTAGGGCTCATGTACCAGGGATAATGGCCCTCATACATCTGCTAGTATAAGACACAATACACTGACCATCTGGCTGTAGCATCTAACAGATCCTCTCGGTCATACCATATACCTGCCCAATCCTTCAGCTCCCGATCTGCAGCTCCTACCTCTATCAATGCTCCAAGTCCATTTGGCCATTGAATCTCGATTATCCAATATGTTCTCTAGTTTTACTTTCGTCCATCAAGGGAAAAACACATCGGCTCCACTTGTGAACAATTATAAATCTGCCCACTGCTACTCCTCAGCTACTCAAGGACTTCAACTCACTATGCTCTTCTTGCGCTGCAATGATGAAGACCAACATACGGCATGAAGGGCTGCCACCTATCATTGCAATATGTGCATCTCCCACAATGAACATGGGCTAGGCGGACTTCCCATCATCTGTTGTAGAATTCCTTCTCCACACGCAAGTCTCAGGCTCCACAATCTTGGTCCTGGTTGATCAGACCCTTGAACTCACCAATTTTTGGGCTAGTAGTCACCTTTTTCCATCAAGTTGCTACAATTCAGCTCCAACTTGGAAACTATCACGTTGTCCTCCAACAAACCATAAGTTCCCAATCTTGTCCACATTTGGTCTTCTCTCACGCTTCCCTCCAATAGTCCACGACAGACCATGTCCACATGGTAGCATTTTCTCCTAGTTAGGGCCTCCCCACACTTAGGAGAACCTTACACATGGTTGCCCACAGAATTCACCAAACTTCCCTTTGCCCTGAAATAGAGGAGCTATTGTGCAAATCTATGAACCCCAATGTGTCCTCGTGTAGGACATCATCAATCCATCATACACGGGTTCATATGTAACATACCTTGCTACTGTCATCTTGCCTCTTGATCTAATGTGCCTACTGTCACCTTGGATGCTTGGTAGGCCTCCCACCAATCAACGCAGGGTCCTCCAACCAACTCCTAAGGCCTCCTACATTCTTCCCATCAAACTAACCCTCACAAGAGTAAACACTTTGAACGAATGCATGAAAAAATTATGTTGCACATATGCTAATCAATCACTAATAAATTTGTCACTAGTGTAGGGAATCCAATCACTAGATATTCCCCTCCTCCTTGACTTCCATAGGTAGCCTTCAAGTGATCCAAATTCTGGTCAAATACTTTGACCGACAAACATACACAAAACACGGTTTTACTTTGTTTGCATTTGCTGTCGACTGTGGTCCTGGTTAGGGAATACCATACATCCTTTCATCCTTCACGCAGTTAGCAATTTAAGCCAACACCAAATGCAGCCTACCTTGGAGAGGCACATTTCATGCCACAATGACCTTTACAGGATTTGTTCACTGTAACACTTCCCTAAAATCATCTCCAACTGTTTGCTAAGGTATGTGTCTTCGCACAACCGTTGGTTTTAGTCGTCAACCTCCTCCAATTAGCCCAAACAATCACCCACACAAGAATGCAATATCACTTATTCTCCTTGGCCTATATGCCCAACAACTCGGCCCTTAAAAAATTACTCGGACCTACCTTTCTAGCCCTAAGACATTCCTAAACTTAGTCTGCACTCATGCCTATACTCTCGGCCTCTAAGAAGACATTTCAGTCTTGTCCTTTAACCTTGAGATAGTCCCTCAATGGATCTACATTCCTGCCTAGAGCTTCGGTCTTCTATGAAGACTTTTCCCACACTATGATTCACCTTCTGTTTGTTGTGGCTAGCCTTAAATTCAAAGATATCTTCTTGGAGACTTGTCCCTCACAATTGATGATCAAATTCCTTACACTCACTCTCCTTTTAGATAAAAATTGTGGGGCTCTTAAAATTTTATTTTCTAGGGGCTTCCACAAATTTTCCAAGTGAAATTTACACCAAGCCTTCCTTGACACATAAGTGTAACCCCAACATATAACTTCAAAAATTCATATCTCCTCAATGACAAATCGAATTTAGACGATTTTCATTGCATTGGAATCATATCATGGAGCACTATCATGTTCATCCATCACATTTTGTACCTTCATCATATTTTTGGCCCAAACATCGATGGGTGCAAAACGCCCAAGCTTGGTTCTCAAGCCTACAAGCCAATTCGTGGGACTTTGACCTCCAACCCTTGAATACCAGGGCTTGGAGTACCTCCAAAGATACAAAAAAATCAACATTCAAGATGGTATGTCAGCTTATTAATGAAGGCCCAACCACTACATATAGGCACCTCAACCCATGCCACAAAAATAGAATTTTAGACATCCTTCTCTAAGTTTTTCGGAGGACTATGATAGAAGAACAGAGCTCGGACATCTCTGTAATTTTTGGATGGGTTACATCAAGAGGATACCTCTGATATTCTTGGTGACAAGATAACAAGACAGTTTCAGTTTCCCTGTATTTCAAATAGTATGGTTCGGTGAATTTCAGTGATATATTATGCTTGGGTTGCAGTAGCTCGGTGGTATGTCCCAAGTGATATCTCGGTATGCTATGATTCTCGGTGCTTCAATGAGGATGGACTAGAGATCGTAGTTCAGTATTATATGGAGATTGCAGTGCAGTGCTCTGAAGGAGCTATTCTACAGTGATGTATCATTGTGTTTTGATGCTGCTACAATGGTCATAATTTGATGTCCATACATTAACATGTTTCGGAGCCATATACAGTTCGTTGAAGAAATTATCTTAATTTGAGGAAGATTGAAGAGGAAGAGAATAAACGAAGAAGGCTGACTATGTCTTGGTCTTGGAGTGGCTCTAGGTCAAGGGTCATGGGCTTGGTATTCGTCAATTGGAATCTCTATAAGAAAAATTTTGTGTAGGTTTTCCTCTTAAAGAGTGAGAGGTTTTGGAACTGGCTCATAGTGTATATGTTGTGTCTCTTGTCTTCTTATGTTCATGCATTGGTTATTTTTTGATGAAGAAAAAAATTAATAATATAAAAAAATAAGATACTAATCTTAAGAAGTTAAACAGAATTCACAAACAGTAAATGAATATAAATCACCCTAATGCTAATGCCCTAGATTTCTCAACATCCATGACTATTGGTTGGTCTACAAAAGTACCTAATGTCAGTCGATCATCAGTAAAAGGATAATTTATGGTTGAAAATACTTAAATAGTCAAGATTTTATCATTGAATGCTTGACAATATACTTTTGAATTACCCTCTACTGTGTTGAAAATTATTCAAACTCACCCGTTACTTAATTCAATTTTTTAATGTTCTTGCAACTTAATTGTTGTAAAGCTAAGTTTTACAAAATTCTTGACTTTATGCTTCCTTCAATATTTCAAGTTATCTTTTTTATTTTATTCCGTCACAATTTTCATGTACCACTTTGTAATATTTTTGGCCTTGGGTGAGTCCTTTCACTGCTATCATTTTTTACACATGTTGCAACATCATCAACTATATCTTGAATTCTTCCTTCCTAAGTGGGTTTCTTTTGTATATTATCATTTTATTTGTGTTTGATATATCATTGCACTCAAATTCTACCAAGTTTATAAAATTACTATTTTTTTACATGAATTTCTTTCGTAATTATGCCCTTACGATGCCATATTTACATTTGACATTCAAATGAACTCTCGGTTAGACATGGTCTAATTCTTGGTAAATAAATTTGGTCTGTGCATGGTTTCAAATATTTGAAAATAGGCATGTTGAATCATGCTTTTGGTTAACACCATGTGAGAATTTTTTCATACCAATGTGTTTTGACTCTTGAGTGAACACTTCATCCTCATCACCAAGGAAAATAGTGAGAATAATAAGAACATTACAATTTTCAAACGTGGAAAGGTGCCTCCATAAATATTAGCAAGGAGGTAAAATAGAGGAGAATTGGCACGTATACAATGAAATGGTATTAATTAAAAGAAGATTTAAAAATATAGTAATAAGGAAATGAGAAATTAAAAAATAAGAACAAAGTAAAAATATGAGTGAAAAGGGTTATGCATAAGGAGAAAGCATAAATCATGGAAGAAGAGCTAACAAAGTGTTAACTCCTCTTCCAAAATTTATGACAAAGTGTTAAAAAAAGCATGCATCAACAAACCTGTCCCATTGGATCGACTCTGAGGTGGCACAATCCCATTTCCTTCTTTAAGAAGTAATTGTGGTTAATGAATGCATTTTGTAATAGGTTACAGTCAATAGGTTGCAATTGTAGAAAAGGAAAATAATCTTGAAGAAGAAAAAGTGTAAAAGAACGAAACACACTGAAATGTTAAGAAAATATCATGGGAATATTACTAAGTTAAATAAGGTATTTGATGTCATGAATAAAGCCTATGGGTCACAAAAATATCTAAACATGTAGTTGATGAAGCCAACCTTTCTAGGAGTAGTTGAATGTAAAGCTTTTAAATAGTACCGCTTGAGTCTTTAAGGAGAAGAATTTGTCCTTGTAATTCTCTGATTTGTAGTCAGAGGAATATATCCTCATAGAATTTTTAACCGAGAAATGTCTAATTGGTTTTCTGTCTTCCCCTATATTTATTCATCAGAGTGGCATAGTGGGTTTATTGGTAATTGATTAAATCTATCAAAATCCATTATGTTATATAAAAAATATGACCCTAATGCACTTTGGGAGAAACATGATCACCCATTTTCAGAGAAGTACACAAAATAGATGGTCGTCAGTTAATAAATTCTAGCCTGATCTTTTCAAATTTCTAAATTTTAATATTATTTTTCAGGTATCTTACAATTGGCTCAGTCATAATTTCTTAGTTTCCTCCAATGTAGCTAAAAGGTATTAAGTATTAACAATTGCTTCTTAATTAGTGATTATTGTTCTTTGCTCAGCTTTCAAATGGATATTTTGATATGTATATTGTATTTATGTGTCAATTTGAGTAGGTTGCTTCAGGATTTTTGGGAAATACATGTGGATGGTATTGATATTATATATGCCATTTACGGGTGGTCAAAGGTGGAACCTTGATGCTACTCTGTACAGCTTGTTCGAAAAGCTAAGCTTCAAGGTTAAGATCTTGAACACAATTTTGATGTAAGGTGAGCACATGTGCATATTAAATTATTTGGAATATTGAATGTGTTAGCACTCCTCCAGTTCTCTGGAGGCTCGGAAAGAGACCGGCAAAGGTAACCACATACCACTTTGACCTAGTAGCTAGCCCTATTAGGCTGAGAGGGCTCTCTAAATGAGATCACATCTAATTGAATGGATCATGAAAGATATTAGGCTAGGTATGTATAGATCAGGGTTTTTTTTATTTGATTTTGGGTGTTGAATGGTGGTTTTAGGTCTAGAAGGATTAGGTCAGGGCTCTGAAAATCAGATTTGTAGAGATATAATGGGGCAAGGTAGGCACACACTTTAGCACTTTAAATGTATATTTGTGAATATGGTAGATTGATAGGGTTTAAAAATGAGAATGAACATCATGAATTTTTTTATATGAGAATAAAATGAACATAAATGTGAAAGCTTCTCCAAAACAAAGCATTAACTCGATGAATTTTTTTTATCAACTTAGAAAGCAAACACATATAGCATGGAAATGGAAAGTACAATACATTAAAACATATTATCACATAAGAAGAAACATTGATAAATCACATACCATATGAATCCCACCACAATAGCTGTAAATTATGTCTATTAGTTCCTGCCAAAATCACAAAGTACACTAGTGTTCCAAGCTTAATTCCACAACATCCAACCTTTCAGATGACTCTGAAAATGATAGATATAGACCATAAAAACATATCCCCTCTCTCAATGATCGAAATTATATTCAAATACCATCATAAATTCATTTCATCAGTCATCACCTAAAGACTAGGATAGTTGAAACAGTTTTCACAATTTAGACAAGAGTTTAGGAGAGCATATCTCACTCATCCATTACAAATTTCCTCATAAAAAGAAGAAAAAACCAACTTATAAGCAGGCTAAATATAATTAATAGATAAAAAAAATCTCAAAATTTTCACTATATTTTCTTGATTATTGCTCAAACAACTTCCATGCCAGATGGGTCGCATGAGGAAGCAGATGGGTCGCACCAGCAAATAGAAAAATCAGTGTTTTTAGCAAAAGCATCGCACCGATTGAGGGTTGCTTTTGGCCAAATTTTAGGTGTCCATTTTTATTAATGGAACCTATTTCTACTATCCCCACGTGTCTAATTTCCAATGAGCTATCAAAATCGATAAAATACCTCTGGGAAGGCCTCCAAAAGTTGAATTTTCCAACCTTACTTAGAAGCATCGCGCCTCTGCAAAATTTGGGCAGAAGTATAAAAAAGGTGAGGTTTTTTTAGTTTTTCATCAAAATTAGAAGCTTTCATGAAAAAAAAAGTTCATATTTGGCATGTGATAATTAATATACACTCATCCATGTAGAAAAAAAATTATTTGGATGCCCTGGGAGAAAGGGTCGTGCCTCTGCGCGGCGTTTCTATGCACCAATTTTGCAAATTTTCAAAATGCTCCAAAAATTTCAAAATTTCTTTCCTTGACTTCTATGGATGATAGGCTAAAAAAAAAATTATTTTTTTGCCACCAATTTCACTCCTTTACCCCTTTTTATTGACTCCACTTTCTCTTCTTGGAATTCTTGCAGTTTTCTTTTTAATTGCCCAATTTTGATTTTTGAAATTTGATTCTCTGTTTGGTAGCGAGAAGCCATGTGTCTTTGAAGGTTATTATTCATGTTGGCTCTCTTTAGGAGCTTTTCCAAATTCTCATTGACTCAATTGATCCAACACTCCTTATCTTCTTCTACTTCCCTCATGATGAGTTCATTCATTGTCATGAGTGCATGTGGTGAAGATGCTTCTTTTTGTTGTTGCAGCGGTTTTTTCTTTAGGCCTCTATTTCTTGGCCTTTTCCTGCTAGCCTATCCTTCATGCTCATTACAGTCATCAAAATCAACTCCTACTTTTCATTTTGCTGCCTCTTTTCTATCATCAACCTTGTGTTTATTCAAAAGCAACTAGTTTACCTTCAATTGCATGTTTTCCTCCTCTAAAAATGAAATGATAAAGTTATCTTTTGACAACTTATCTTTCAACTATGTGATTTTAGCATCTTTTTCCTTGATGATCCTCTCTAGGTTTTAATGCTCTTCACTGGCCTCCAAGTCTACTATGTCAATTTCATGATGGATGATCTCCTCATCATGAAAAGATGTATCATGCTGTAAATGTAATCCCTGCTCTTCTGATGTGGTTTATCCCCTCCCTCAATCTGAGGAGAAAACACAAGCTTTATGCCTCTTTGACCTGCCTTAGCCACCTTAGGCCTAGGTGCCTTTGAAACCTTAGCATTTTTTATTGAAGAGCCAACCTCTACCTATCTAGATGATGTTGATTTGCTAGGAGAAACATTGGTACTAATGATAGGAGAAATTTTCAGTTTCTCTAAAAATTTTCCAGGTGATTTTATTTGCTGAAAGCTGATGCAAAACCACAATTTTAATCAAAATATGGTGAAACAAACTGGTGATATGAGCCATTCCCTTGGTATGGATCTTTTCGCTCATCTTCACCAAGCTTCTGAATAGAAAGTTGGACAAATTAAGTGCTTTGTGGAAGTGAAGTGCATTAGAAACTCGACATGCTACTTGTATAATCTAGAAAATATCCCTTCACATGTAAAATATTTCATAATGAGCTTCATCAAAGGGTCATACTTGTCAAGGATATGTCTGAAAGGAAAAAAATGCTTAGGAGCATCACTGAAATTAGGTTTCAGGAACAATTTATAGTCATCAGGCTCTAATTCCATGCCTTTGAACCAAGTGTCACCATGATTGGGAATACTCATGGCTGAAGAAATAATATCTGCTGAAACACTGAACTCTATACCTACTATGACAGCCTTGTCTATGTTGGAATTGGGGGAAAAAATGTTTTTCAAAGGAACATGACAGCCAACCTCTGTGATCTTCTCACAAAACTTCATACAACCAACATTTATAAAACATCTTTTCAAAAATTTAGAAGCATTGATTTCTCTCAGGTTGGATGGCTCAAATCTTGAATGATGTCCTCCCTTGTGCACTTTCTTTTCACTCTCTCTTTCACTCTCCATGAAAATTTTTCAAGGATAGTACCCTAGCCAGATGATCTTTATGGAAAAGATGGATTTTACAGTTTAAATGACAAGGAAACAATTATTTGAAAGAAAATCTGAGTGTAATAATGATGTGGGAGTTTCCTCAAAGTTTTTGAGGAAGAAAGGTGAAGTATGATGTTAAAACTGTAAGTCTATTTAATAAGATAAATATCTGGAAGTGAAGGGTTTGTCAATTCTTGTAATGTAAATGTATTAGAAGACTAATATTTGATGAATTCAGTGATGAATGAGTAGTGAATGATAGAAAATTTTAAGTTAGGGGTTCATGGAGGATAAGTGATAGTGTAAGACAACAAAAGCTAGGATTCCTTCACTAAAACATTGGAGAATGAAAACGGCTAAAAAAATTGTTGGAGAAAACCTTGAGAAGAAATCACTTTATATTTGATAAAATTGCTTGAAAATATGGTGGATATGATCACTTACTATTTGTAGAAGCTTATGAGTCTTTGAAAAATCTTTGGAAGCTCGAAAAATCAGAAATTTGTCTTGAAACTATGAAAAAACCTTTCCTTTCAGAACACAACAAATTTCACAGAAGGGTCACACTATGGGTTGCTTCGAGGGTCACATTGTGCAAAAGGGTCGCATTGAGGGTCACACTATGCAGAAAGGTCGATTTTTGGGTCGCACTACTCCCAAAATGAAAAAAGAACCCTCATTTTTTCACAAATGTTTCTCTTTTTGAGTTTGCACGATGGTGGCAAGGAGCTCTTGAGATATCTAAGAAAAATATAACCCATCTTAACCCTTTATACTTGGTGATGAATGAGAGATCTTCATGGTAGTGGGATGGCCCACTACATGTATTTTCACTTTACTTTGAAAACTTCTAGCTTTGAAACTTTCTTATGAAGCTTTAGGAACATGATGAACTTATTACATATTCGAAACATAAATTACATTTTGAAACCAAAATTTATTGAACAAATTTTCCTATTACCTCTCCTCCAATTGCAGGATTTTATGCATGAAATGAGATTTTTGGTGACCTTCAAACCCTAATGACCTAATGGACACTCTTAACTAAATGAAATCATGGTTATGATGACTGAAATGATAATGAAAATCTCTCAATGATGATACACTCAGCTTAGTGATGACATCGACCAGCAATTAAAATTTTTGAAAGGAGTGGAAAATAGTCCTAAACCTAATACCCAATGACCAAATTTTTGTTTGAAGACCTAATGAAATGACAAAAATTTGACTATGATACCCTAACAGGACATGATAAGAGCCCGTTGATCACTGGTGACAAGATGTAAATACTAACACTAACAAAATGTATGATATGGCATGTCATTTACAATGTTTAATAAGCTAAACAATAGTGGAAGTATCTTCAATTTTGTGATTTCAATTTTATCCAATTATTCTTCATTTGTTAGGATATATTTTATACTCAAGAAACAATCAAGTAAAATATAGAATAGGATTTAGGTCTACGCTTAGAAAACATTATCATTGTTAACTTCAATGTAGATAATAAAACATTACATCAACTTTTAAAATAGAAAAACATTAACTTTTAAAATACCTAGTGTGGATGCCATTTCCTTGGAAAAAATTGATGTAATCATTGAGTGGAGGGAGGAGTCTGATATGCATATTATGGAGGTCGCACTTGCATAGTTAGAGTAGAAGCACATGTAGTGGGTAGGGTTGCATGATCCACCATTGTTATTTGGGGGGGGGGGGGGGGGGGGTGGTTGATATTGAGAAAAGTTATGTGGTAGCCTCGACACTACCTTCTACTCAAATTAATACTAATACACCAACTAGTAGTCGTCAGGCACATGTTGCAGGACCCTCTAGTAGCAAACAAACTATTATTTTTCTCATAAAATGGGGACCAAAAATTGATAACTAGTTGCTAGATTGATCATAATATATTGTTATCACACAAAATCACACTTATTTAGATAATTCCTAAAGCTCAAGTATGGTTTGAGTGAAACTAAGAGGGAGGTTGTTGTCGTTTCACCAACCCTCTTTCTCATTTCAGTCTGGATTTTCTATGGCTTAAGGGGGGCTACCCTGGTGTAAGATTGGAAGTGAGTTTCTAGGTAATATGAAGAGAAAACCTACCAAAATGGTTTGGAGTTTTCTCAAGAAAATATGAGTGATGGGAGGACTGGATATTAGTGCCTTTTCATATGGTTCCTCATTTAGAAATAAAAAGTGGAACCAAAATAATGATTAGAGTAGTCCACTACATAGCCCAAAATATCATCCTAGTTTCTTCATAAATTTCAAGAAGGTTAGGGGAAGATTCTACACAAGAATACTTCCAATGTCATTTTGAAAAGAATTATTCAAGAAGGTGAAAGATGGTACACCACCACCATTAGAGAATAAACGACTCATTTACATCCATTCAAGAATGAAATACCACAAACAAAAGAAGAGATCACTTGCTCATCAATTCACACAAAAATCCATTCGTTCATTGAGCATCCATCCATTAAGAAACATCTACAAAATAACACCTTCCAGAGATCTCTCTAGCTAGACATCCATACACAAAACAAAAATAGGATCTCCATCAATATTTCAAAATTTTCATAATTTTCTATAGGATTTCTACCCCAATCTATCCTTGGTTAAAAATGGGGAAGTACATCTGTATTTACAAGGAGATGCACAACTTCCTTTAGGATAAAAAAATAATATTTTATGAGCTACCCTAAATTTTAGCCAATGGAGGGGTAAAAAACCCTCTTCTCTAATCAATAAATCTAAAATAAAAAAAGGGAGGGGTTGTTGAAAGCCACATGTACAGTAATTCAATCCCAAAGCTTCAAAAAGAAGAATTTCTCCTCAATTGTGGAATATATGGGCCAAGGTGCAATGTGTAGCCTTCCAAAGCCCTATGAACATTATGCTTCTCAACATATTTGTATGAATCAGGTAAATAAAGTCTTCCATGCCTCCCCAAGGTGGAAATCACAACCTCCTAAGAAAGCTTACCAGGCAAAGGGGGAGTGAAACCTTAAAACTGGGGACAAACCCCTTCCAACCAGCCTTCCTCAAAATATGAAAGCCAACCCATAGTTCATATATAACCTTATCCATATGAGGATTCTTGATCTCATCATATTATGACTGGTCTTGATCTTATCATATGAGGATGCTTATTCCAGTTGAGATATTGTGGAAAATTTCATGCAATTTCATTTTAGTTAAACAATAGAGAGAGATACTTGGACCTAAGAACCTAATAGGAGCTGACTAATATATTTTGGCTCCCCAGTTTAAAATAACTCATTATTTAATCACCTCCTCATCTTAAATTTTTGGAAGGAAGAATAAAATCACCCCTATGTCTTCCAAATTCCATGTTCCTTGTGCATACTCTATTAATTTTCAATAAGAAGTTGAAGTCAACTTTTCCATTAGGCAAAGGTGTACAATTCATAACATGATGTGCTTCTAGAGGTTTAGCTCTAGCAATTTTGGGTGTGAAGGATGGAATTGAACAACAATGGGCTATTATAGTTTCTTAGATTCACGTGCCACTTGCAAGCCATGATCAATATACATGTAGTGCTACCTTCACTTATATACCCTCAAATTCCTCCCATTGGCCCTCACATTCAATGTACAAAAAATACTTAAACTAGAAGTCTTCATGCTAAGCCTACAAAAAAAACATCTTGAGCAAATTTGACTTCCATTATCAAAATACTTAGACTAGATGTCTTCATGCTAAGCCTACAAAGAAATCAAAATCTAGAACATGATCTACAAAGAAAACATCTTGTGTAAATTTGACTTCCATTATATAAGGATTGTTTAGATGGATATGAGTGTTTGAGGTTGTGATGGAATATAGATGGCATTGACAAAGTTTGTGGTCTCTCCTACTAATAGAACATATGTGGGATAGGGTATTAACGATTGGATAGGGAATCATAAAGAAATTTTAAACCAACAACTGGAGGGATCTTTATAGTCAAGAACAGATTTGCATGCACTTCTACAAATCTAGCATTGAGAGACTTGACCACAAATTTCTTTGAATCATCAAAAACTAAATAAAAATACTCTTGAGTTGGGATGTGATTTCTATAAGAACTATGTCTTGAATATATTTTCATCTCATACAAAGGGTGTACGTGGCATCGTGCCAATAAAAAACTAGATCATAATCTCTTAGTGATCATGGTGGAAGGTCATGGTGTGCATGTAGATCGCTCTTCCCCTTACTTTTCATTGTTATTTGAAGAGGGATACATTTTATTCACTCTCAATGTTTGTATTTGTCTAGCTTAAAATAAAATCCCTCATTGATGATAGTGGCACCTTTAAATTGAAACTAGCAACTAGTTTTATACCAAGGGAAAGCTAATAGCATTTCCTCTCCTAGGGAAGTCAACAATTGAACATGAGTATTATTCTTTTCTTTATCAATTCCTTAGTTGTCTGAGGGATACCCAATATCTACTACCTACGAAATGGAAAGTTAATATCTAAGAGAAATACCACCTACAAAGTCACAAACACATCTTTCTATGATGAAGTACTTACTAAATGATGTTTTAGTCATATTCCTCCTCATGTACATACACAATTGAAATTTGTGTTTTGTGGGACATTTTGGAATCCTAAATATTGTACATCATCTCCATATTTTAACACTCTTCAATTATGCCAAGAAATCATTTTGGAAGATCAAGTATAACTGGTTTATTGAGTATCTTGGATGAAGTATTCATAGTTATTCAATAATGACTTGACCTAAAAACAACTTAGCTTAAGAAGGGAAGACTTGTGGATATTATCTTGAAATCAAGGAAGATTTCTCTTATGTTGGTAGAAAATGATGGAGCCTTGTGTTAGTACTCCATTAGGGGAATTTTGAGGTCTAAAATGGGCCTCCTAAGAAAAATGTAAAACCAAAAGAAACTTTATAAGAACCAATAGAATTCAAGATAATGATGTCAACCATGGGGGATGATTCACCATTTTTTAAGTAAAAGGGTAAAAGGATTAAAAAATAACAAAATAATAAAACTACTTTATCAACTCATATTTTCAACTTATCTCCCAATTTTTTACTCGAATTTCAAGTGGGAGTACTCGTTGGATGCCAAATTTAATTCCTCATCCAAGGAGTACCCAAGTTGCATAATTTTGATGGACCCTACTACACGAAAAATGCTAAATACATGAAAAAAGGTGATTGCAATCACGTTTTTCATGCATTTCTCATTTTTCGTGTAGCAGGATCCATCCAAAGTAGACAAGATGGGTACTCCTTGGATGAGGAATTAAATTTTTCATCCAACGAATACTCCCACTCAAAATTTGAGTACAAAATTTGGGAGATAAGTTGAAAATACGAGTTGAAAAATTAGTTTTTTTCTTTTTTCCCTCTAAAATTTGATGATGTAATCAAATCTTATTTTATTATTTCCACTATTATTTTATAATTTCCCCAGGAGGCCCATTTTAGACCTCAAAATTCCCCTAATGATCATCTGTGTACATACAAAAGTGTTTTTAATTTTTTTGTTTTGTCTTCCAGTACACATACAAGGATAGTATTTCATCTTTTGCATGTCCACATGGATTTGTATCTTCCATTCCATGGGTTTGTAACTTTCATCATGTTTTGTCTTTTATGGAATCTTAATTGTTAGGTAGAATTAGATTAGTTTCTTCATGACAATGGGTGTACATAAGGTGTCTCTCAACCATAAGATGTCTTTCATATATAAATGGCATCCCTTCTCATCATCCCTTTAACTTTTCATTTGGGTAATGCTAAGGTCATTTTTCCTGTAGCAATTCCTCTCTTTTTGTTTCTGGATCTCTTCTTGTGCCCATCACGATTCTTCCAACTAGGCCATATGAAATAAGAAAACACTTGTATTTTCTGAGCATATTTTGTGTTTTTATTTTGTCATATGTGTTATATGTTTCAATTTTTCTCAACTTGTTGTATATCTAGCCATATTAATTACTGTTTTTACAATCTGAGAATTTAAAGCTAGTAATGTTGGTGACTGGAGAAAAATTAAGATGAGACAATATCTAGATTTTAGAGATAATTTTCGGTACACATAGAATGATGCATGAGGTAGGTGAAATGTGATTATGATCCAAATATCAATCTTGGAGAATATAAACTAAGAAAAAATTTAGAACTCAAGTACTTTTACAAATTAATGTAGTTGGATGAGGATAAGACTAAAGTTATAAACACGCATGTATATTCTAGCAAGAGAACTCTTATGTTCTTAACAATGGAAAGGTCATTAGTATGAGTTACCCAAAATTTTAGCCAATGGAGGGGTAAAACATTCTCTTCACTAATCAATAAATATAAAATACAAAAAAGGAGGGGTTGTTCAAGGCCACATGTACAATGATTCAATCCCAAAGCTTCAAAAAGAATAATTTCTCAACAAGTGTGGAATATATGGGCCAAGGTATAATGTGTAGTCTTCCAAAGCCCTATGAAGGTTATGCTTCTCAACATATTTGTATGAATCAAGTAAATAAAGGCTTCCATGTGTCCCCCAAGGTGTACATCATAGCCTCCTAAGAAATCCAACCATACAAAGGGGGAATACAACCTTTAAACAAGGGATAAGCCTCTTCCAATAAGCCTTCCTAAAAATATGCAAGCCAACCCATAGTTCATATATAAACTTATCCATATGAGAATGCTTGATCTCATCATATTAATACTGGTCTTGATCTTTTCATATGAGGATTCCTGTTACATTTGACATACTATGGCACATTTCGTGAAATTACATCAGAGTTAAACAATAGATAGAGGTACTTGGACCTAAGACCCCAATAGGAGCTGAGTAAGATATTTTGGCTTCCCAATTTAAAATAACTCATTATTTAATCACATCCTCATCTTAAATTTTTCGAAGGAAGAATAAAATCACCCCTCTGTCTTCCAAATTCCATCTTCCTTGTGCATACTCTATTATTTCTCAAGAAGTGAAAGTCAAATTTGCGGTTAGGTAAAGGTGTACCATTCACACCATGATGTGCTTTTCTAGGTTTAGCTCTAGCATTGTCAGGTGTCAAGTATGGAATTGAACAACATTGGGCTATCAGAGTTTCTTAGGTTCACATGTCACTTGAAAGCTATGATCAATCTACATGTAGTGCTACCTTCACTTTTATACCCTCGAATTCCTCCCATTGGCCCTCAGATTCGATGTGAAAAAAATACTTAGACTAGATATCTTCATGCTAAGCCTACTCACAGAAATCAAAATATGGAGCATGATCTACAAAGAAAACATCTTGTGTAAATTTGACTTCCATTATGTAAGCATTTTTTATATGGATATGAGTGTTTGAGGTTTTGATGGAATAGAGATGGCATTGACAGACTTTGTGGTCTCTCCTACTACTAGAACATATCTTAGATAGGGTATTAACGCTTGGAAATGGAATCATGAAGTAATTTTATACTAGAAAATGGAGGGATATTTATAGTTGAGAACATATTTGCATGCACTTCTACAAATATTGCATTCATAGACCTGAACACACATTTCTTTGAATCATCAACAACTAAAAAACTTACTCTTGAGTTCGGATGTTCTTGCTAGAATAACTATTTCTTGAATAGGTTTTCCTCTGATACAAAGGGTGTAGGTGGCATGGTCCTGATACAACACTAGCTCATAATCTCTGGGTGATCATGGTGGAAGGTCATGGTGTGCATGGAGGTATCTCTTCCCCTTACTTTGCATTGTTATCTGAAGATGGATACATTTTATTCACTCTCAATGTTTGTATTTGTCTAGCTCAACATACAATCCCTCATTGATGATAGTGGCACCTTTGAATTGAATCTAGCAACTATTTTTACAACAATCAGGAAATCCAATAATGTTTCCTATACTAGAGAATTCAACAATTGAACATGAGTGTTATTATTTTCTTGATAAAAAACTCAGTTGTCTAAGGGATACCCAATATCTACTACCCAAAAAATGAAATTTAATATCTAGGAGCAATACCACCTATAAAGTTACTAATACAAATATCCATGATGAAGTACTTACAAAATTATGTTTTAGTCATCTTCCTCCTCATGTACCTATACATTTGACCTTTTTGTTTTGTAGGACATTTTGGATTCCTAAAGATTGTACATCATCTCCATATTTTAACACTCTTCAACTATGCCAGGTCATCATTCTAGAAGATCAAGTATAAATGGTTTATTGAGTATCTTGGATAAAGTATTCATAACTCTTCAATAATGAATCACAGCCTCAAAACAACTTAGCTTAAGCATGGAATATTTGTGGATATTATATTGAAATCAAGGAATATTTCCCTTATGTTCGTAGAAAATTATGAGGCCCTCTGTTAGTACTCATCATTTGTGTACATATAAAAGTGTTTTTAAATTTTTGGTTTTGTATTCTTGTACACATACAAGGATAGCATTTCATATTTTGCATGTTCAGATGGATTTTTTCCTCCCATTCCATGGGTTTGTAACTTTCATCATGTTTTTTCTTTTATGGATTCTTAACTATTAGGCAGAATTAGATTAGTTTCTCCAAGACAATGGGTGTACATAAGGTGTTTCTCAACCATGAGATGTATTTTATATAAAAATGTTGTCCCTTCTCATCATCCCTTTAACTTTTCAGCTGGGGAATGCTAAGCTCATTTTTCCTGGAGCAAATCCTCTCTTTTTGTTTCTGGATCTCTTCTTGTGTCCATCATGTTTCTTCCAACTAGGACATATGAAATAAGAAAATACTTCTATTTTCTGAGCATATTTTTTGTTTCTATTTTTTCATATGTTTTCTCTATTTCAAAATTTCTCACTTTGATTTATCTTTTTCCATATTAATTACTACTTGCATAATCTGAAAATTTTAAGCCAATAATGTTGGTGATTGGATAAAAATTAAGATGAGGCAACAACTAGATTTTAGAGACAATTTGCAATACACATAGAATGGTCCATGAGGTAGGTGAAATGTGATTATGATCCAAATGTCACTCTTGGATAATATAAAATGAGCAGTAGCTTAGAACTCAAGTCCTTTTTCAAATGTAGCTAGATGAGGATAACACTAAAGTTATGAACAAAAATGTATATTCTAGCAAGTGAAGTCTTGTGTTTTTAACAATGGAAAGGTCATCATTATGAGTTACCCTAAATTTTAGCCAATGGAGGGGTAAAATGCACTCTTATCTAATCAATAAATCTAAAATAAAAAAAAGGAGGGGTTTCTCAAAGCTACATGTACAATGATTCAATCCCAAATATTTAAAAAGAATAATTTCTCCTCAAGTGTGGAATATATGGGACAAGGTACAACGTGCAGCCTTCCAAAGCCCTATGAAGGTTATGCTTGTCAACAAATTTTTATAGATCATGTAAATAAATGATTCCTTCTGTCCCCCAAGGTGGACATCACAACCTCCTAATAAAGCTGACCATACAAAGGGGGAATACAACCTTCAAACTGGGTACAAGACCCTTCCAAACAACCGTCCTCAAAAGATGCAAGCTAACCCTTAGTTAATATATAACCTTATCCATATAAGGGTACTTTATCTCATCGCATTAAGACTAGTCTTGATCTTATCATATGAGTATGCTTGTTCTAGTTGACATATTGTGGCACATTTTGTGCAATTGCATCAGAATTAAACAATAGACAGAGGTACTTGGACCTAAGATCCCAATAGGAGATGAGTAAGATATTTTTTCTTCCCAATTTAAAACAAATCATTATTTAATCACCTCCTCATCTTACATTTTTCGAAGGAAAAATAAAATCACCCCTCTGTCTTCCAAATTCCATCTTCCTTGTGTATACTCTATTATTGTTCAAGAAGATGTTGAAGTCAACTTTTCGGTTAGAAAAAGGTGTACCATTCACACCATGATGTTATTCAAGAGGTTTATCTCTAGCATTATAGGGTGTCAAGGATGGAATTGAACAATATTGGGATATTAGAGTTTCTTAGGTTCACGTGACACTTGCAATCCATGGTCAATCTGAATGTAGAGTGTTATCACAAAATTGCACTTGATTGGTTGTTGATCAGACAACTCTATGTAATTGTTTCAAACTAGCTTTTGACTTAATTTTAGCCTCTTCAGTCTGAGAGGGCTCTCTCAAGAGGGTTTATGATATTTTATAGTGATAGTTTTTAGTCATCAATAATTTTTTGCCTTGATGATGACTAAATGACCATCCCAAGATTTCTAGAAACAAGGTTCATAAACACTGTGAATTCTAGAAATCTCACTGCCTTCATTATCCTCAAGATAATTTTTCACTATCTCATCACTCCATAATGTCTATATTTTCTTACCATTCCCAAAAAACCCATTAGATTCTTGTATCACCCATTCTATGCATATGTATTCACCTTTGGCCCAAATCCTCTGTTTTGTTTTGCCTCAAAATTCCCCACTACCACCTAAGCCTACCAATAAAATAGCTTTTTTATGCCTCCCATGATACTCTCAAACACTGATGGTATCAAATTGTCTATGTAGACCCTTTGGAGAGTCAAGTATGTTGGATTTTAGATCTTCAATACATTAAGCTTATCATGGATCATATATTACACTTGGTGATCCCTAAGTCTAAGTCTCAGTCTAAAATCCAAGTCCAAGAAAGCCTCCATTAGGTCACCTAAGGTCTCACTGAGTCATAGGATGGATTTTGTGCCCTACAAACTATGTCTTCCTGTATGAAGAGATTGTGTTCAAAGAGGAATAAAGTCAAGAAATTTGATCCAAGACTGATCAACAGTCATCCAAGAAAATGCCTCCTTGGCTTAGAGCACAAATACTGCAAAGGACAGCTACCCTTGTTCACATTTTTTCAAGAAATGATCAAGGTTTCCATCAGAAATAAGAAAAGGTAAGGTGATAGGATGTAATCATCACCAGGAGACATCCAAAAACAAGGAAAAGGTAGCAGGCCTGTGTTTAAAAGAGAATCAAGGTTTTTATGATTGGTTAACAAAACAGTGGTGACAAGCAAGAAACCATCACAAAGGCTACAAGACGGGAGCCACCTCAACTTCATCAAGTGCATTTTGAAGATTTTTAGAAATGATAAATAATTTTTGAAGGAGTTGTAGAGAACTTATAAGACAACAATCCTTATTTTTCTCTAACAGCCCTAAAACCTAAGAGTTTGGACAGATTGGCAAGACTGGTCAATTGAATATGACGAGGCCTCCTTCTTAAAAGAAGAGAGCATGCAAAGAGTATCAGTTTAAGAGGCTAATGTTTTCAAGTACAGTCCAAGGGCCTATAAAGATAAAAAGAAAGGGGCAATCATAGGGTTAAAGTATCAAAGGGAGGAAACAAGTTGAATCATATGCTTACTGTTCAGAAAAAGAGGTATTAAGCTTCAAAAGAGCACTAAGGGATTAAGGGAAAGTGAAATGTAGACACCTGCAAAAAATCATAAGTGGCCATATGAAACCCATGGCATAATATGATTTGTTTGAAACTTTTGGCAAAATGGACCTATTATTGCCTTTAAAAATAGAGGAAAAGACAATATTCAGGTCACCAACAATAAAAAAATGCCCAAAAGAATAAGATCAGTGTTTTCAGTTGCCAACAACATGCCTAAAGACAGTTTGTACAATGTCCCTACTTTCAAGGAAAGAGGGTGAACGGAGCATCAGCATCAGCTAGCCATTAAAATAGGAAAATAATGCAAGGCACCTTGAGAAGGCCTTCAAAACCCCTACAGAAAAACATAAAAATATCATTCAAGTGACAAAGGATATAAAACGTAAGAAAAATGGGTTCTTAAATTCAATTTATCTCTCTTAAAAGGATACAAAAGTGTCTCAAATTCATTGTTAGCTCATTTAGAATTTGCAAAGAAGAAAGAAGTTTTTAAGGAATAAAAACAAAAGTTTCAAACTGATTCTGGGAAGATTTCTGTTGGCACTACGCAAATCAGGAGCGCTACGCAAACAGGAGGCCGTGATGCGCAAATGAGCCTGTTCTTCGTTCAAATTTACAAGGTGTTGCACAAAAATCTCCCAGAGCTACACTAACCTGGAGCACTACACAAACGCGGGCCAAACTCACCCAAGACACACAAACCAGGCCACTTCATCCGACATTCCAGCACGAAGCACCCAGGCACTGCAAAAATTAACCACCCGACTCACCCAAAGGACGTGCAGACACCTTCGATCCTACCGACAGTGCGCTTACTCCCATGCAGGCACTGCCATTTTTTCGGCACTGCACAAACTCCTGTGCAAACCCTGCCAGGCGCTACGAAAACGGACTCACCCAACATCACAGGCAGAGGCACTGCGCAAATGCCTGGGAAGTGCCAAGGTCAAAGGCCCTTGGCCTAAATCAAAATTTTCTCTATCCAAGCTGCCTCCATGGTTTTTAAAAGGCCAAAATTGATATGTGGTGTCCTCTCCATGTCTCCAAGTAGTATTTTCAAATAAATTTTCGTTTTTAAGTGGTCTTTAAGCTAAAACCCTAGGAAGATAAGCTCTAGGTCATGCACATGAAAGAGCTCCTATTCGAAATCTTCTTGCAAACAGTTTGATATCATACTAGGGTGGGTGAGTTGAGGTGTATACAACATAGTTGAGAAGGGCTTCCTTAAAGCCCCAAAGCCACTAAAAACTTGAAACCCTAGCCTCCATACCCCTCATTCACCAAAGTTGACCTCATCCTCATTTTTTCATTTTTTTTTCCACTAAACCTCAATTTTCAGACTAGTGTCTCCCATCACCATGTTGGAGACTGAAAATAGCAGTGGTAGTAGAGGAGGTCAAAGGCCTTCAAAGACAAAGCACAAGGGAGGGAAAGTTAATAGGTTGGTGTTGGGCCACTAATATGTTATTATTATTATCACTTTTTAACACCTATTTCATCCATTTATACTCTTCTTTATCATGTCTTTTATCATAATTTATCATATAATTCCATTTTATAATTATTTATGCTCTTATGGATAAATATTATTTCTTCTCCTTTATTTTTAATAAATTGATGATTATGCATGATTTTACCAATTATGGTTTATTAATAAATTTGTTGTAACATCACTCACCATTTTAGCCTCCAAGATATTTTCCAGATTGCAGAGTTGATCACCAGCTCATCATTAAATATGCCAACTCAGAAATTCGCTGGAATAAGAAGTGACAGTTTTGCATTGGACGTATTGGGAAAATGGAGAAGAATCTGGAAAATCTGAAACATGGGTTTTGTCCAGAACAAACCAAATTAATTTTTTTTTTAAGAACAGTTTGCCCAAATTTGGAATTTATTGAGAGAAACCTAAGGTTCTATGAGGATGATTTTCCCAGATTCGTTGTTGTGGCCGTTTTCCAAATTCTTCCAGTTGCAATACCAAATTCAACCTGTTCTTATTAAATGATTGATGGAAGGATATTTCAGATATGATATTGTTGATAAATTGGTTGTGAGCAATCCAATTTTGTAATAGGAATCATTTTTAATCATATCGGTTGTAACTTCTCTTTTCTCTATGTGTATTTAAATCAGAACAGAGATCAGAGAAGAGGGGGTTATTATGGGGATTCATGATGGATGATTAGAGAGAGAATTAGATGGATTATTATATTAGAGATAGATAGGATAGGATAGGAGGAATGGGAGAATTACTATTGAAATTGTAACTTTGATCATCGACCCTCACTGTTGAAGCAGAGCACGAACTTGCTGTAATGATTATGCAATAATGAATATATAAAAACATTTGTAGTTCCTTCGCATCTCCTGAAGTAATCCGACGGTATTCACCAGCGACTAAGGGCCTGGCTCATGGTGGATCTACTTTCCGTTCCTATACCATACAATGAGGTTTGCCTTATTTTTTATTTCTGCAAGTGTGGTTTGTTTAATTATTACTTTCTGGAATTGAATTGCATTGTTGTTCTTTTCCCTCATAACAAGATCATTTCTTTCTGCAAGTATATTGTGTGTTTCTCATTCTGATTACAGAGCTTCGTTGTTCATTTCAGTAACTTAGTTTTGTTGTTCATTGCAGTCACATAAGTGTTGCTATCTATTTATATTATATAGTGTTGCTGCTCATTTACTTTCTGCAATCATTGAGTTTTTCCTTTTAGCATTCTTACAGTTAACATAATTATCTCATTTCCATCAGTTGCAATAGCATTATTTATTTAATTCATTGTCATTTCCAATTGGTTATTTAGTGTTTTTGTGTGATATCAACAACTGTAAAGAACATTGGCTATTGCTGTCAAAGCTCTCAGATTGAGGATCTTATTTATGCTTGATTAGTTTACATCAGTTAAAAGAGGAATGAGTTATTGCTACTGTATCCTCAACTGATAATTGTTGTTACTTTACTGAATGAATGACTTAGTTTTAGAGCATTGATTTTCCTTTAGTTGCAAGTGGGATTTATTAAAAGCATCCATTTATTCTTGTATTTGAAAGATCTATACTACATTTTAAGAAACATTACTCTCTGGGATTATAGCGTACACATATTGTGTACACTCTTGAAATAAGATGACTTGCCTGGGTTGATAATTAATGTGGGATAAATAGGAGTTTCAAAAGACACATTTTAGCACCCAACATTTTGGCGCCATTGCCGAGGAGTGAACCCGGGTCACCCGCATGACAGGTGGGAATACACACCACTATACTACAACGACACCCAAAAAAAAGGAACAACACTTTTTTGAGTGTTTTTTCTGTTCCTTCAAGGGAACAACACTTTGGGAATATTTCAAGAATAACCCTTCCTCCATCTTGTGCAATTATTCCTAATTCATCTCAACCACATTTTATTGATTCCCTTGCATCGCATGAAGTATAATACTTTTATGAGGACAAAAATTATGGAGTCTATTGAAGCAGGTGAATATCCTTGACGTTATTATCTTTAACTAGACAGCTTCGTGATGATAGTTTTTTTTTCAAAAAACAAACAAAAGGGACACAATTATTTATATATTACTTTACTTTATTGATTTCTACTGTATATGATACTGATTGATCATCTTTACCATGCTGGTTCCACTTCTCCTGGCTACAATTCTCTCTATCTATTATAAGTAAGATTATGGGTATATTTTCTTTCTATTGACATGTTCAAACTTTTTCCACCATCCTCACTCTTAAGGAGTACTGGGCCTCCCTCTATTTATCATAAAAGGTGTAAAAACAACAAAATCTTGTCTATAGATAGAGGATAGGGGGTCTCATTAAAGAGCCAGCCTACCATGTTCATAAGGTTGTAGCGAAGTGACATTCCCACTATGGCCACCACACCAGGGTTATGATCCATTGGATAGCCACAATATCCTTGGAACAGGAGGTCTCATCACGAGCCGACCTGATCACTTTTGCTACTTCCCAGTGAATGGTAGTGTGGTTATTTGGTTACCACACCAGCACACTGATCTCTTCTGTAGAACAACAATTGAATTCTCCAACTATAAATTGAGGATCCTGGCTCATATGGGTTAAAAAGCAACCTTGCCGAAGCTATAGACGCCTGCTGGCAGCACAGGCTCTGCTTATGGTATTGAAGTTCTATTTTCAACATCAATAATTATTATAATACCCTCTTCCTACTTTTCTTTTTATCAGAGAGATTATTTCCCTAATTTCTCCCTACTATGAACCTTTACGCATGAGTTAATGTTTTTTAATCAATCATATCATTTTCAGATGGAATATTGTCAGCAAAGTATCTTTTCTTGTATATTTCTGTCCTTTTTACTTACCACATTACCTATCATCAACCCAAGCATCTTATCTCTTATTCATAACTATCTTTATAGACTCTTCCCTCATTATAAGCATACCTCTTGCTATCCTATCATTTGATATGTGTACTCTACTTCATTTACTGTTGTATTGTTTGTTCCCTTGCCTTGTCATCAGCACAACACTTTTTCTATGCTTTATGGTAAAGGAATCCATTTTTCAATTAGAAAGGGGGAATGTACGCATTATGGATAGCACACGATATAAGTACAAAATTCTGCCATAATTTGTTGATTTTCCACAATATTCATACTGCATTTCTACAGAAGTTTTTCTAATTGAACTTTTGGCATACATCTTATTTGTTTCTCTTCAAAATTAACACTATGGATTCAAGAAAATTGCATGCAGAATCGTGATTTGGTTACAGGAGAACAACAAGTATGGGGGCAAAATTCTATTCACAGCACAACCACACTATTGCCACTAACAGTAAAGGCTTGCACAACTCGCGAATGTGCACAATTCTTCAGTCATGATGTGCTTGCATGGCTTCCACCTTTTGCATCACTTTCAGTATTCGCTCAGCCTACATCAGCTTCAACAAATGCCAGTCCCTACATGTCATTCCACATTTTTTTTCGGAGGTAACACTTGAGGTAAAATAGCATAATTTTCTAATTTATTACGAATTTAGGAGAATTTCATGAAAATCCATTGAGCATTATTTATCATCATTCATTCCACATCTTTACTACTTCCCATTTTTCAGAGACATCTTTCAGTTTGGGGGAGTGTTTCTTTCCTTCATTTATTTCTTATGACCATGTCACTAATATTATTTATCATTCATTGATATTCTTATTCATTCTCAACACCTCCCTTATTCCATGTTGTTTTACACCAAGCATAGATTTCAACATATTGTAGCAACCATCTCTCTTTGTTTTCTAGCATTGCATGAGGACATGCTAATTCTTCAGTTTGGGGGAGGAATTGCTACACATGATGGATGTTTTCTACTTTCTTTCTCGTTTAAGACATACAATTTCATTTTTATACAGTGCAGAAATTGATTTTCATATATCTTTAAAACTATGAACCGAATTCTTGTGATTTCTGGATAACAAAGAGGTATCATTAAAATACACAAACCCAGATAATTTCACACTAAATTATTTCATAAAATTTCAAAAATTATGCACTATCACCTACAACCATTTTTTTTATATCTCATGATCCGTGCCTCAAAACGATCTAATTTTTGAGAAAATGGTTAATGAATTTTGTTGTTACTTATATCACATTTTTCTGCGACTTCATATACATATAGTTGAATGTCAACTATAAAAATTGTTACGCCTTCATCAAGATTGCTAAAATTGAATATTAATTATTTGAGGAAAAATTCATTTGTTCCATCCATTTCATGAGTTGGGATGAACATTTTTTTTTTTTTGCTTGGTTAACACATGGGTTGTGTCTTTGGGTTGCATGAGGATATGCAATATATTCAGTTCTGGGTTGCATGAGGACATGCAATATATTCAGTTTGGGGGTATGTTGGGCCGCTAATATGTTATTATTATTATCACTTTTTAACACCTATTTCATCCATTTCTACTCTTCTTTATCATGTCATTTATCATAATTTATCATATAATTTCATTTTATAATTATTTATGCTCTTATGGATAAATATTATTTCTTCTCCTTTATTTTTAATAAATTGATGATTATGCATGATTTTACCAATTATGGTTTATTAATAAATTTGTTGTAACATCACTCACCATTTTAGACTCCAAGATATTTTCCAGATTGGCGAGTTGATCTCTAGCTCATCATTAAATATGCCAGCTCAAAAATTTTCTGGAATAAGAAGTGACAGTTTTGCATTGGACGTATTGGGCAAATGGAGAAGAATCTGGAAAATCCGAAACATGAGTTTTTTCCAGAACTGACCAAATTAACTTTTTCAAAGAACAATTTGCCCAAATTCGGCCTGTATTGAGAGAAATGGAAGGTTCTCTGAGGACAATTTTCCCAGATTCGCTATTGTGGTTGTTTTCCAAATTCTTCCAGTTGCAATACCAAATTCGACCTATTCATGTTAAATGATTGATGGAAGGATATTTCATATATGATCTTGCTGATCAATTGGTTGTGAGCAATCCAATTTTGTAATAGGAATCATTTTTAATCATATCGGTTGTAACTTCTCTTTTCTCTATGTGTATTTAAATCAGAACAGAGATCAGAGAAGGGGGGGTTATTATGGGGATTCATGATGGGTGATTAGAGAGAGAATTAGATGGATTATTATATTAGAGATAGATAGGATAGGATAGGAGGAATGGGAGAATTACTATTGAAATTTTAACTTTGATCATCGACTCTCGCTGTTGAAGTAGAGCATGAACTTGCTGTAACGATTATGCAATAATGAATATATAAAAACAGTTGCAGTTCCTTCGCATCTCCTGAAGTAATCCGGCGGTATTCAACGGCGGCTACGGGCCCGACTCTCGGTGGATCTACTTGCCGTTTCTGTACCATACAGTGTGGTTTTCCTTATTTTTTATTTCTGCAAGTGTGGTTTGTTTAATGATTACTTTCTGCAATTGAATTGCGTTGTTGTTCTTTTCCCTCATAACAAGATCATTGCTTTATGCAAGTATATTGTTGTTTTGCTCATTCTAATTACAGAGCTTCGTTGTTCATTTCAGTAACTTAGTTTTGTTGTTCATTGCAGTCACATAAGCGTTGTTGTCTATTTCTATTATATAACGTTTCTCCTCATTTAATTTCTGCAATCATTTAGTTTTTCCTTTTAGCATTCTTACAGTTAGCATAATTATCTCATTTCCATCAGTTGCAATAGCATTATTGATTTAATTCATTTCAATTTCCAATTAGTTATTTAGTGTGTTTTGTGTGAGATCAAAAACTATAAATAAAATTGGCTATTGCTGTCAAAGCTCTCAGATTGAGGATCTTATTTATGCTTGATTAGTTTACATCAGTTAAAAGAGGAATGAGTTATTGCTACTATATCCTTGACTGATAATTGCTGTTACTTTGCTGAATGAATGACTTAGTTTTAGAGCATTGAGTTTCCTTTAGTTGCATGTGGGATTTATTAAAAGCATCTGTTTATTCGTGTATTTGAAAGATCTATACTACATTTTAAGAAACATTACTCTATGGGATTATAGCATGCACATATTGTGTACACTCTTGAAATAAGAGGACTTGCCCGAGTTGATAATTAATGTGGGATAAATAGGAGTTTTAAAAGGCACCTTTTAGCACCCAACAGTTGGAACCCAAAAATAAAGTGGCTATCACATCTTCTCCTAGGATCTTGTCATGCTTCCAAAATACAAGATGCTTTAAATTTTGTGAGAAGGTCAAACAAGTGAAGAGCCACCCTAAGCTTAGAAGGCTCCTCATTCTCAACCTGCATAACAAGCACTCAAACCTTGTAGGAGTAAATTTTGAGATTTCAGCAAGTGCCATTTTTGAGGCTACAGGTATCCCAACTGTGGGGGAAAAGTGGTTTAAGAAGGGAAAATTGGACAAGGACTCTTTAGAGCCATTTATCAAACCAAGATATAGAGGAGGAAACAAGATTGTTTTCCCATTTTCACACCTTAGGCACAGGTTAAAAGCTTTGATATTGGTTATCATGAATTACTTCACCTGTGAAGGGAGGTACTCTAGGCTCTATTCTTATCATGTTAGACTCCTCATGCACTTCACAGGGGTCAAGGAGCTCAACTTACCTCACTATCTCTATAAAAGCATTGAGAAAATGTCTTCTGTTGTCTGGAGGAGGAATTACCCACAACAAATGAATAGCTTGTTCCATCATTCCTTGATCAAGATGGTGGTATTGCATCAGTTAGAGCAGCAGGGTATACCTTGGGGGGTTTTTATAGCTCATGAAGCCTTTACAAACCCACAACCTCCTCCTCAGAAAATTTTTCCTTCCTCATATGCCCAAGTACCCTCACCCCAAGAAAATATCCCTTCTTCCCCTTCTATTAATGCATCAAATGAAGAAGGTGACAATGGAAATAATGAACAAGATAATGAAGGAGATGGTGATGAAGTCAGTGAGGCAGGGGTAGGAGATGATGATGAAGAGGAAGGAGATGATGATGAAGAGGAAGGAAATGATGATGAAGAAGAGGGAAATGAACATAAAAGTGAGGATAGTGATGCAAATGAGGAAGAAAGTAATGAAGAAGAAGGAAAAGGGAGTGAATAAAGTGAAGAAGGAGCAGTAGTAGAGAAAGAAGAAAGGACAGAGGATGAAGAATACAGTGAGAGACCATATAGCCAAGAAGAAAGAGGTCATGCCAGTCATGAAAATGACCAGCCCATCAGTGAGCAAGAGGGTGATGACATGGAAAAAAATAAAGATGATCCCAGCCAAGCCAAAGAAACTAGTGACACAAATATCACACCTCTTGCATGTATATACCAAAGAGGCCCAAGGAAAGTGTTTGCTGCCTCCAAAAGGCAAGGGACCTTGCCATGTAATATTGCTTTTTCAGAAATATCACAAGTCTGTGCCAGAGATGGATTGCAAGGGAATTTACCGGATATGTAACCTTCTAATGAAGGGTGAGATCCAGAGGCTTGCTGAACCTTTGAAAACTTTGTCTACAGATATGTGAAATTTCCTGTTAGGAATGTCTAGCAACCCAAACTTGGAAAATGCATTTCCAAGAAATGGAGGCAGCAGGATTTGACACCTGGTCTGGGATCCTTTAAATATATTTTTCTGGAGCTGAAATCCTGAAGTGGAATCATAACGAATCCTTCTAGGAGCCTGAGACAAGCCTCCTTCACCTGTTATCTTTAGAAAATGGCCCAATGAAGAAGGCTTTAACAACACTTGGCTCAACAAAGGAAATGATAGTTTTATTTCTAAGGAGCTATGTCACATGAATATGAAATCAGCCTTCAAATACATATGCAGTAGAAAATGTAGACAAACTCTTGAGAAATCTATTACTCAAATCAAGTAAAGAGTCTCAATGAGACATGTGCATAGAAATGGAGAAAACACTGCTTGCATAGTTTTATTCTCAACTAAGACTGCGCAGTCTATGGAGGTACTGCAACATTAAATACATGTACATGAATGATACAGAAATGTAAGCTCAGATAAGAAAGGGGGAGCAAGGCTTCAACCCCTAAAAATACAATACAACAATCCCTTAAGGGGATTGGATGAAAACTAGACAAAATGGCAAATTTACCAAAATGCCGGTGTTGCTGGGAAACTGCTGCAACTCAATAGAAGCTGGAAATAGGAGGAGACTTGCTGAAGATGATGCAATCTATGATGTAACTCCTCTTCTTAATCTCCCAAAAGAAAGGCTGATCCTTTTATTGAAGATCTCACTACCCACTGAAATGCTGCAACCCTCACTGCAAATGCTCTCTATGAACTGCGCAGTCAAGGAAGAGGGATGCTCTTCTGTTGATGGAAAATGATTGGCCTGATGCCAAATATGATGGAATGAAGATCAAAAACTCCCTCACTGATCCCCCAAAGGAATGGAGACTCCCTCCTTTGAAATACAATGTCGAAAGTAGTATTGAGGAACCCTCCCCTGCAACACCCAGCAACACAACTCAACCTCCAATGGAGACTGCGCTGGAGCTTAATGGAATGCTTTGGCCTCAAGCCAAAATATGGGAAATATGAAGAAAAATCTCTTCCAAGAGCTACTCAATGGAAGAGATGGGATTCCCTCCTGGGAACACCCAGTGCTAGCAACACTACATCTTAGCTAAACAGCTGGAGAATGCTCTTGTCTGAGAAGACAAGAAAAATGATAATCAAAAGCAGGAATGAGAATGGTTTCTTTGTTCTCCTTTTAAACAAGTGAAAGGTACTTTTCCATGGGCCCCACACCTTAGGGTTTCCTCTCTAGAATGATCTCCTCCTCATGCAAACTGCGCTGGCCCACCAAGTGAATCTTATCTTCTCTATCTGTGCAGTCAACTTGGCCTCTTCTAGAATTATCCACCTGCAATTTGTCTCTTTTCACACATGGGGTGTGAAATATAGTTCTTTATTGACCCCTTTTCACATTAAAAGGGTTCCTTATTCAGATTTTTATTATCAATGGGTTTTCCTACCCATTTATTCTTCTCCTAAAGAAAAAACAAAAGTTTTTAATGTTCCACAAAATTTTGTAACATTACATGCCAGCTGCATCAACTCCAAGGCTTGAAAGGATGGATATGCACCTAGAGGCCAAGCTAAAGAAGTAAAATGAAAGCCTAGAGCTGCAAAGAAAGATGGCCAAGCATTATGCCAAGAAACATTAGCTTGTTTCTACCAAACTAAAGAAAGCCGTCTTTGAAATCAAAACTCTAAAAAAGGAAAAAAAGCTTGACAGCCTTGGATTTTTGGCTGAGGCTTCTCAGTAGTTGGCCAAGACCCCTTAGAGAAGATCTCCACGAAATTTGAGAGCATTTGGAGAAAATTTTGTTTTTTTTTATATTTTTGGTCTCATGCAAACACATGGAGCATCCCCAGGAGAAAAAAATTACATTTTTTGATTTATCTCAGCCTGCACATCATGCTCACCAAATTTCAAAAGTTTTGGAGCAGGTTTGACCCCTCAAAAGGTCAAAACACACCTCAAAAATCACCTTTCTGCCTCTGTTTTAGGCCTGACGCTGCGCAAATTATAGACTGGCTATTTTGGCATTTTTACAGGGTTACAGGGACTGGATTAGGAGACCACAAGAATTTTTGGAAAGTATACTCCTCAAGCTTTCCAACGAGCTATCACGGAGCCAAATCTGACATCGGGAAGCGGTCCAAAACTTGGTTCCAAAACAACATATTTTCTGTAAAAGTGGCGCTCCGCAAATAGACTGTCTTTGCCAAAAAATCAACAAAAGACACTGATTAATGGAAAAATGGTTTTTTAATATTTTCTTGGAAAAATCACTCTATATTTGATTGAGGAGTTATATTTTGATATTTTTCATTTATTATATTATCTACTATGTGCCTTGGGCTTTGCATGGTCATTAAGCACATTTATGACATTTATGACAGAATTAGGGTTTCTAGAAGCCTCTTATGGTTTCCACCTCCTCATTTGCTCCATAAATAGAGCATGAGGATATTATGTATTGCGTTGGATTTTGATGACTTACTCTCAAGTAATACATAGTCTCTTGGAATTTTGAAAATAATTTGATGTCTTGGAGCTCATGCATGCCCTGATTTGTTTGTTGATGGAGGAGGACTGTTTGCAGGATCCATAAGCCTGATTGATGGTGATGTGTTTCTCTTTTGTTCATGTTTTCTAGTTTTCCATTATGTTTCCATCTTTCTCTGTTGCAGTAGGACAAAGAATTTAGACTAAGACATGTTTTCTGATGGCACCTTAGGTTTGTTTGTTCTTAACTGCCTTAATGTTTTCTTCTGTTAGGATATGTTAGAGAATTCATCTTTTGCTCTCTAAGGATTTCCTGAGCTTGTATATTTCTTGAATGGTTTAGATAAGTTGGTATCAAGCATGATTTATGGCTAGACCTGCATATTTGTTGCCACTAAAACTCTGTTCTTGGAGTCATCTCTTTAAAGCACCATTACCTATGTTTGTCAAAGAAGTTTGTTTCAATCATGCTCTTTGCATTTACTTAGCTAATTGTTTCAAAGAACCTTCATACCTATAATCTTAGATGTTCAGATTTTCTGTCCTTCTATGATCATAGTTATTTGTGCATCTTTAATGTTTTCTGTTTTTGATAATGAAAACCATGAAAGTTGAATAAGTTTCTTGCCTTTCTGTATTTCATTTGAATGTTTGTCTTCAATAATTATCTACTTTAAGTCTGAATCAAAGACTTTAGGATTTCCTTTGCCTTTGATTTCTTCTCTATGCTTATGATTCTTCTAGCTCCCTTAGTTTAATTATATGATAGAGAATTCTTTACTGCTCTTTTTCAAACTTTGTTTCTCAAAATTAATGTCCATCTCATGATCCTTCAAACCTCAAAGATCCACCAACCAAACTAGATTTTCCCTACAATACTCCCTGCTCCATTTATGAAGCTATCATGACCTTGTTACACTCCATTTCCCAATGACATAAAGTTTTCCTTATTTCTATCTAGTCTACCTAAGCATCATACCCAACCAAAAACAATCAACAAACCCAGTATTTCATAACTAGCCTAAAATCAACCCTAATAAGCAAACAAGTTCACATCTTTGCACCTAATAGAGAGATCCCTCTCTGAATCCAAGAAGGCTAGGTCCTTGGATTCCAAAGCTTGGTTTTATGTTACCCCTATCCATTTATATCTTAATCAATCTAGAAAATTACAGGGAGCTAACATAATGGTGATCACGGTGGGACTTCTGAGTACATAGTTTCCTAAATACCTCTCAAGAATCTTTAGACCCTTAGTTTGACTTAGAAAATCCAGTGAATCTACCACCTCATCGCCACACTAACATAATGGCGATCACGGTGGGACTTTGATTCAAAAAAATCCTAGGTATCCCTTAGGAATTCCCAAAATCTCAATTAAGCTCAGAAAATCAACTAGTAGCCAAGAGTAGAAACTAATTGCCTCACCATCCTAGCAATATGATGACTTAGCTAGAGGATGCTCATTGAAACCTTAGGGCTGCATAAGGAAACTCAGAAAACCTAAAATAGTTCCTATATTATTTTTGTCAAAATTTGGTGGTGGACCATTATATACATATCCTCAAAATTACAAAAACATCCACCTGGCGACTCCACTAGCCTCCAGTAGGCCTTTTTTCACCTCACTAGTCTCATAGGTTTTCCTACGATTGGGTAAAATCAGTCCCAATCAGTTTTAAGGACTAGTTACACCTTGTGTGAGTAAAATAAACAGTAAGAGAGGTCAGCCTTCCAAAAACACTCCTAAACCTTTTTAGCCTCTCTGATTTTTGAGTAAGATATCTGGATTCACAAAGGATAAATACCAGATCTCACCTGGACCCAAATCCTCCTACCATAGTTGATGATCCAGAAAATATTTTGTGGAAAGCTTCTAAAGCTAGAAACTCAACCACTGTTCGGACCATTCATAGAGCAAGCTCTGCACTAGAACACCTTACGACTTCAAAAGATCCTCAATTTGACTTGCACCATACCAAGAACCTATTCAGGACCAAGTCACAAAGTAGGATTGACCAAACTGACCTTGAGCCCATAGATTTGCAGCAAAACTATAGTAGAGAAGCTTCTCCTTCCACTCCACCTGACTTTTAGCTTCTCCACCACTTCAGCTCTTTTCATCTCAAGTCTACTCAAAATCAATTTTCTAGTCCGAGTACCTCAGCTACACCCATTCATACCACCACTTTGCAAAAACACCTCACTCCATCCTACTCCACCACTCACAAACCCTCCCCTTGTAAATCAGCCTTTGTTTCCATTTGCTCCCATCATGGCAGCCTTGTATGCTCCACTAGCTCTACAATAACCACTATTACCTTTGCCAAATTATTATCAGTCCAAGATTCCTCACTTCACGGGGACTGAATCCATCACTACCCAGAAACATGTAGATAGAATAAATGATTCTTTTGACTACATGGAGATAGAAGAAGAAACCATGAAAATGAGGATTTTTTCCCAGAGCCTGGGAGGAGAACCTAAGAAATGGTTAAAAAACTTACCTCCCAACAACATACATGATCTCCCTTCGCTCTACCAAACTTTTGTAAACAAGTGGGAAATCAAGAAAAGCCCCCTTCAAATTCTTTCCGAGTATAAAAATCTTAAAAGGAATCCGGGGGAAAGTGTTCAAGACTACTCCACTAGGTTTAATAGTGTTTAAAATGCTCTCCCACCTCACATGAAACCTCCCCAAGGCTTAGCCTTAGTGAAATTTCCAGAGGGCTTTGATGCTGACATGGCCTATCAACTAAGGGAGAGAGATCCCCTAACTCTAGAAGACATGCAAAAATGGGTTGTGACTGTAGAGGCCAACTTAATTGAGAAAAAAGATAAGATGAGATCAGAGAAGAGAGTAACCTATAAATATGAAACAGTACCTTCTACCTTCTCTTCTGACACCAAAATTGACTCCCTAGTTAGGACAATGGAGAGAATGATGGAAAAAATCAGTTTGAATGAGAGAAAACCTCCTAGGGAAAACCAAGTCAATCCTAAAAATAGGAATAGGAATTAGAATTTTAGAAGAGACCCTCCCCAAATTAGACAAAGAGAAAATGACCAACAAATTAGACCCCCTTTCCAAGGCAACTATGTAGATGAAGAGGAGAGAGAGCCAGAGTAGTTGGAAGAAGACCATGTAATGTCATAGGTTCTGATGATGAGGATAATAATTTTCTTACTGAAGAAGAACAAAGGATGTTCTCTTCAAAACCAAATGAAAAATCATATGAAGAGTTTGAAGACTATAAACTAGGATTTGAGAATGGCATAATGGAAGTCTATAGGCAATATGACCTTAGGAGAAAAAAGAATCAAGATGTTCCTAAAAGAAATCAGTCAAACACTGCTGTTAGGAAAACCCTGAACATATTCCTAAAAAGATAGTGGAAAACACAAATGATATGGCTAAGAAAGCTGATATAAACAAACTAAAAAATAGTCAACCTAGTAATGATTCAATTTCCCTAGTACTTCAACTAGTGGCCCTGAAAAAACATTGGTGTCCAAACCATCAAATCAGAATCAGCAAATAAAAAATGTAGAAAAATTTATGGCTGATAAAACTGATGTAAAAGCAATAAAGACACCTCTGCCTTTCAGCTTTGAAGGAGATATTTCCAAAATCAAGATAGCCAGGCCTCTCACTGAATTGGTAATGCAAGAGGTATATAGATCCCAGATTTTAAAAGTGTTAAACATAGGGAATGATACTAACACTTTAAACTTAATTGATGACAAACTAGAGCTGTTGATTGGCATTGAAGTGGAGGGAAAATATCAAGAAGGATTTGTCCCTCCTTTCTATGTCAGTCTGAACATACATGACAAAATTTTTCATAATGCTATGCTAGACTCCGGTGCCTCACACAACCTCATGCCAAAGGTTGTGATGGAGAGATTAGGCCTAGAAATCACAAAGCCTTACAAAGACTTGTACTCTTTTGATTCAAGTAGGGTTAAGTGCCTAGGCCTAATCAAGGATTTGTGTGTCAATCTAGCACAAATCCCCACTAAAAGTCTAGTCATGGACATAGTTGTTGCTGACATTCCCCCAAAATATGGCATGCTTTTATCTAGATCATGAGGGGCCAAACTCCAGGTTAGCCTTCAAATGGACATGACTTATGCCACCATCCCAGTCTTCAATCAAACAAGGAGGCTATACCGAGAATCTCACATGAAGTACATGGTGAGTAGCCTTGAAAGACCAAATAACTCCCCTATCTATTCCATTCATTCAGATTTGGATTCATTCATCTTGTATAATGAGAATGACTTCTGTGAACACGTGGATGAAAATGACAAAATTCTGGGCACACTACAACAGTCAAACCCACCTCTTATAAATCTTCCATTTACTCCTAACATGGCAATATGGTTTTCTCCCTTACTACTACCCCAACCTCTGATTCCTCTACCAGATAATTTTCAGTCTAGAATTCCATACTTCGCTGGAACCAAATCTACTACTGCCCAACAGAATGTAGAAAAAATGCTTGAAGCCTTTGACTTCATGGAATTTGAAGAAGATACCATACAAATGAGGATATTTTCCCGAAGCATAGTGGGAGAAGCCAAAAAATGGTTTAGAAGCTTGACTCCTGGCAGCATACATAACCTCCCTTCTTTGTACCAGATATTCATGACAAAGTGGAAAAATAAGGAAAAACCTCCCCAAACCTCTCAAAAATACAACAACCCTGAGAAACCTCATGAAAATAGCACTAAACTTGATTTTCTGCAAAATAAAAATAAAATTTCAGGAACAAAAGTTAGTTTAGAATATGAATTAGGTAGTTCAAGTAAAGAACAAACATTAGGAACACAACTATTCCCTTTTTCCAACCCCAAAGTTCTGAAATCTCCTCACTTAATAGAAAACTTTGGAAATCTGAATCCAATGAGTCTGATGTTCTAGCCTTATATGGATACCTCACCATCAAAAATGTTTGTTTCTCCCAAAAAGTTGTTGATTCTCACTGATATTTCCATAAACCCTAAAGGGATGTATGTTGACACTGATATAGATGGATACAATATAGGCAGCCTAAGAAGAACCAAGGTAATAAACTTATCCAACGCCTTGCCATTACACACAAAGATCAATTATTTGAGGTTATGTAAAAGGTTTCAGGATGCCCTTGTGTATAAAAGCAAAAGCTCAAAACCTGATGACATAGATATTGTTCAGGACAGGCCTTTTTCCAAGAAAAACTATGAAACCTTTGGGAAAATTCTATTACTAACAAAGAAAACCAAAGGATACAGACTATGCATAGACTATAGGCACTTAGGCAAAGCCTCCATGGAGTCCCAATTCCCTTTTCCCAAGATAAATCACCCTATGCCAAAAATAGGAATTTCTAACAAGGTGGCATTGATTGGTAGTGTTACAGGATTTCATGAGAGGGTAACACTACAAATCAGTCAACACAAAGACATTGACCAAGTCTCTTGTGATGACTACCTGCTTGACCAAATTTTTCCTAGAATGAGGAATGTTGAAGACACCTTTCAAGAGGCCATGGCACCGAGTTTCAACTTTGTTACTATGATATACATCGATGACATGATAAATTGTTTGGGGGTTGATGAAGAATGTCTCCCTCACCTAGACAGTTTCTTTCACATAAGCAAGGTTTGGCAACACAACTCAAAAGGGAAATGTAAAGGAAAATCTGGCAGGTTTGAAGATGTTTGGTAGAAATATTCTACAAAGCCCTCAAGAATAGATAGCCATGCTCTTTATTTCCAAAAATGAATGAAAAAGGGTGGGGTAGATGATCCTATAGATGGCAGGATAGTCAAATACCATGGCCATTTAGGACCCTATTTTGTTTTTGTCATTCATTGTACTTGGCACTGTTTGGTGAAAAGAAAAATCACAAAAACACAAAAACAAAAATATAGAAAAGAAGGCAGATTTGAAAAGAGGTAAATCCCCATGCCCAAAAAATAGAATTACTGAAAGTGTGCAAGCTTAAATGCCACTACTTATTCCAAAAAGGTCTTGTTTAGTCATCTAACCTAATCATGGCTAAACAAGTTTCAATTGATTGTTGATAAGTTAGTGGAAAAATAGTAGGTAAAAAAATTTCAAACTTGACTTGTCAAAAGATATATTAGGGAAAGAAGATACTGGTTCCACATGCTTAAAACCAAACCAAAGAGGATAACAGGGATGAATAGCAAACAATATATCCCAACCCTGATTTTTCTAAGTCTTGTTTTTTACAAAAATAACATTTGTGTGCAGCTTGTTTTTAGATTGTCTAATCTTGATTTAGTCATGTTTTCAATTTTATGTTTGTAGCTTAGTGAATAAATCCTGTCAAAATGTTTAACCTTGACAGTTGAATAGCATAGGTAGAGAATCAAAGGAGTTCATCAACATAAACTGAACTCCGGGAAGAGATAAGGTAGAAGTAGATAGTTTATTTTGATTTTAAAAAAACAAGAAGATGTCAAGGTTGCTAGTCCAAATGCACCTAAAGAAGAAAAAATGTTAGGAAAGTAGGTTGGGTAGGTAGATGGATTTGTGTTGGCCATGTTTTTTCAAAATAATGAGACTATAGCTTCAAAGAAAACATCAGCAAATGAAAGAGGTAAAATCTGCCCAATGGATGAGGCACTGGTCACCATAAAGCCAGAAATCTGAAGTTCTGGACACCTCCTGAAAAGGGGCTGCCCTCCCCAAGTGGAGCCACTGTTCGTCATTAGTAATTTTTTACCTTGATGATGACTAAATTAATATCGCAAGGTTTCTAGAAATAAGGTTCATAAAAATTGTGAGTTCTAGACATCTCACTGCCTTCATTATCCTCAAGATAATTTTTCACTATCTTATCACTCCATAATGTCTAGCTTTTCTTACCATTCCCAAAAAACCCATTAGATGCTTGTATCACCCATTCTATGCATTTGTATTCACCTTTTCCCCAAATCCTCTGTTTTGTTTTGCCTAAAAATTCCCCACTACCACCTAAGCCTACCAATCACACAGCTTTGTTATGCCTCCCATGATACTCTCAAACACTGATGGTCTCAAATTTTCTCTGTAGACCCTTTGGATAGTCAAGTATGTTTGATTTTAGATCTTCAATACACTAATATTATCATGGACCATATCTTACACTTGGTGATCCCTAAGTCTAAGTCTGAGTCTAAAATCCAAGTCCAAGAAAGCCTCCATTAGGTCACCTAAGTTATCACTGAGTCATAGGATGGATTTGGTGCCCTACAAACTATGGCTTCCTGTATGAAGAGATTGTGTTAAAATAGGAATAAATTCAAGAAATTTGATCCAAGGCTGATCAACATTCATCCAAGAAAATTCCTCCTTGGCTTAGAGCACAAATACTGCAAAGGACAGCTCCCCTTGTTCACATTTTTGCAAGAAATTATCAAGGTTGCCATCAGAAATAAGAAAAGGTAAGGTGATACGATGTAATCATCACCAGGAGACATCCAAAAATAAGAAAAAGGTAGCAAGCCTGTGTTTAAAAGAGAATCAAGGTTTTTATGATTGGTTAACAAAACAGTGGTGACAAGTAAGAAACCATCACAAAGGCTACAAGACAGGAGCCACCTCAACTCCATCAAGTGCATTTTGAAGATTTTTAGAAATGATAAATAAGTTTTGAAGGAGCTGTAGAGAACTTAGAAGACAACACTCCTTATTTTTCTCTAACAGCCCTAAAACCTAAGAGTTTGGACAGATTGGCGAGACAGGTGAATTGAAGATGACGAGGCCTTCTTCTTAAAAGTAGAGAGAATGCAAAGAGTATCATTTTAAGAGGCTAATGTTTTCAAGTATAGTCCAAGGGCCTATAAAAGCAAACAGAAAGGGGCAAGCATAGGGTTAAAATATCAAAGGGAGGAAACAAGTTGAATCATATGCTTACTATTCAGAAAAAGAGGTATTAAGCTTCAAAAGAGCACTAAGGGATCAAGGGCAAGTGAAATGTAGGCACCTACGCAAAATCATAAGTGGGCATATGAAACCCATGGCATAATATGATTTGTTTGAAAATTTTGGAAAAAATGGACCTATTATTTCCTTTAAAAACATAAGAAAAGACAATCTTCAGGTCACCAACAAAAAAAAATGCCCAAAATAATAAGAATAGTGTTTTCAATTGCCAACAGCATGCCTAAAGACAATTTGGACAATGCCCCTACTTTCAAGGAAAGAGGGTGAAGGGAGCATCAGCATCAACTAGCCATCAAAATAGGAAAAGAATGCAAGGCACCTTGAGAAAGCCTTCAAAACCCCTGCAGAAAAACATAAAAATATCAGTCAAGTGACAAAAGAGTTAAAACATAAGAAAAGTGGGTTTTGAAATTCAATTTATCTGTCTCAAAAGGATATAAAACTGTGTCAAATTAATTGTTAGCACATTTAGCATTTGCAAAGAAGAAAGAAGCTGTTAAGGAAGAAAAACAGAAGTTTCGGACTAATTCTGGGTAGAGTTCTGTTGGCGCTATGCAAATCGAGAGCGCTACGCAAACAGGAGGCCACGCTGCACAAACGAGAATGTTCTCTGTTCAAATTTGCAAGGCGCTGTGCAAAAATCTCTCGGTGCTACGCTAACCTGAAGCACTGCGCAAACTTGGGCCAAAATCGCCCAGGACAAATAGACCAGGCCACTTCATCTGACATTCCTGCACGAAGCACTTGGGCGCTGTGCGAATTGACCACCCGACTCACCCAGAGGATGTGCAGACACCTCCAATCCTGTCAGTGCTACGCTTACTCCCATGCAGGCACTGACGTTTTTTCGGCACTACAAAAACTCCTGTGCAAACCCTGCCAGGTGCTACGAAAATGGCCTCACTCGACAGCACAGGCAGAGGCACTGCGCAAATGCCTGGGAAGTACCAAGGTCAAAGGCCCACCCAAAATCGAAAGTGTCTCTCTCCAAGCTGCCTCCAGGGTTTTTAAAAGGCCAAAATTGGTATGTGGTGCCCTCTCCATGTCTCCAAGCAGTCTTTTCAAATAAATTTTGGTTTTTAAGTGGTATTTAAGCTGAAAGCCTAGGAAGATAAGCTCTAGGTCATGCACACAAAAGAGCTCCTATTCGAAATATTCTTGCAAATAGTTTGATATCATACTAGGGTGGGTGAGTTGAGGTGTATACAAACATAGTTGAGAAAGGATTCCTTAAAGCCCCAAAGCCACTAAAAACTTGAAACCCTAGCCTCCGTACCCCTCATTCACCAAAGTTGACCTCATCCTCATTTTTTCATTTTTTTTTCCACTAAACCTCAATTTTCAGACTAGTGTCTCCCATCACCATGTCGGAGACTGAAAATAGCAGTGGTAGTAGAGGAGGTCAAAGGCCTTCAATGACAAAGCACAAGGGAGGAAAATTTAATAGGTTGGAACCCCAAAATACAGCGGCTATCACATATTCTCCTAGGATATTGTCATGCTTCCAAAATACAAGATGTTTTCAATTTTGTGAGAAGGTCAAACAAGTCAAGAGCCACCCTGAGATTACAAGGCTCCTCATTCTCAACCTGCACAAGAAGCACTCAAACCTTGCAGGATTAAATTTTGAGATTTCAGCAAGTGCCATTTTTGAGGCTATAGGTATCCCAGCTGTGGGAGAAAAGTGGTTTAAGAAGGGAAAATTGGACAAGGACTCTTTAGATCCATTTATTAAACCAAGATATAGAGGAGGCAGCAACACTGTTTTCCCATTTTCACACCTTAGGCATAGGTTCAAAGCTTTGGTGTTGGTTATCATGAAGTACTTCACCTGTGAAGGGAGGTACTCCAGGATCTATGCTTATCATGTAGACTCCTCATGCACTTCAGAGGGGTCAAGGAGCTTAACTTACCTCACTATCTCTATAAAATAATTGAGAAAATGTCTTCTATTGTCTGGAGGAGGAATTACCCACAACAAATGAATAGCTTGTGCCACCATTCCTTGATCAAGATGGTGGTATTGCATCAGTTAGAGTAGCAGGGTATACCTTGGGGGGTTTTTATAGCTCATGAAGCCTTTACAAACCCAAAACCTCCTCCTCAGCAAATTTTTCCTTCCTCATCTGCCTAAGTACCCTCACCCCAAGAAAATCTCCCTTCTTCCCCTTCTATTGATGCATCAAGTGAAGAAGGTGACAGTGGCAACAATGAACAAGATAATGAAGGAGACGGTGATGAAGTCAGTGAGGTAGGGGCAGGAGATGATGATGACGAGGAAGGAAATGATGATTAAGAAGAGGTAAATGAACATAACAGTGAAGATAGTGATGCAAATGAGGAAGCAAGTAATGAAGAAGAAGGAAAAGGGAGTGAAGAAAGTGAAGAAGGAGCAGCAGTAGAGAAAGAAGAAAGGACAGAGGATGAAGAAGACAATGAGAGACCATACAACCAAGAAGAAAGAGGTCATGATAATCATGAAAATGACCAGCCCATCAGTTAGCAAAAGGGTGATGACATGGCAAAAAATAAAGATGATCCCAACCAGGCCAAAGAAACCAGTGACACAAATATCACACCTCTTGCATGTATATACCAAAGAGGCCCAAGGCAAGAATTTTTTGCCTCCAAAAGGCAAGGGACCTTGCCACATGCATCAACTCCAAGGCTTGAAAGGACAGATATGCACCTAGAGGCCAAGCTAAAGAAGGCAAATGAAAGCCTAGAGCTGCAAAGAAAGATGGCCAAGCATTATGCCAGGAAACGCAAGCTTGTTTCTACCAAACTGAAGAAGGCCCTCTTTGAAATCCAAACTGTAAAAAAGGAAAAAAATATTGACAGGCTTGGAGTTTTTGCTGAGGCTTCTCAGCAGTTGGCCAAGACCCCTTAGAGAAGATCTCCACCAAATTTGAGAGAATCTAAAAAAAATAAAAAATTTTGAATTTCTCTCAGCCTGCGCATCATTCTCACCAAATTTCAAAAGTTTTGGAGCAGGTTTGACCCCTCAAAAGGTCAAAAAACACCTCAAAAATCACCTTTCTGCCTCTATTTTAGGCTTGGCACTGCGCAAATGATAGACTGGATATTTTGGCATTTTTTATAGAGTTACAGGGACTGGATCAGGAAACCAAATTTTTTTTTGGAAGTTATACTACTCAAGCTTTCCAACGAGCTATCACGGAGCCAAATCTGACATCGGGAAGCGGTTCACAACTTGGTTGCAAAACAACCTATTTTCTGCAAAAGTGGCGCTCCGCAAACAGACTCTCTTTGCCAAAAAGTCAACAAAAGACACTGATAAATGGAAAAATGGTTTTTAATATTTTCTTGGAAAAATCACTCCAAATTTGATTGAGTTATATTTTGATATTTTTCATTTATTAGCTTTTCTACAATGTGTCTTGGGCCTTGCATGGTCATTAAGCACATTTATGACATTTATGACAGAATTAGGGTTTCTGGAAGCCTCTTATGGTTTCCACCTCCTCATTTTCTCCATAAATAGAGCATAAGGCTCTTATGTATTGTGTTGGATTTTGATGACTTATTCTCAAGTAATACCTAGTCTCTTGGAGTTTTGAAAAGAATTTTATGTCTTGGAGCCCATGCATGCCTTGATTTATTTGTTGATGGAGGAGGATTGTTTGCGGGATCTATAAGCCTGGTTGATGGTGATGTGTTTCTCTTTTGTTCATGTTTTCTAGTTTTTCATTATGTTTCCATCTTTCTCTGTTGGAGTAGGACAAAGAATTTAGACTAAGAGAAGTTTTCTGATGGCACCTTAGGTCTGTTTGTTCTTCACTGCCTTAATGTTTTCTTCTGTTAGGATATGTTAGAGAATTCATCTTTTGCTCTCTAAGGATTTTCTAAGCTTGTATATTTCTTGAATGGTTTAGATCAGTTGGTATCAAGCATGATTTATGGCTAGCCTTGCATATTTTTTGCCACTAAAAACTCTGTTCTTGGAGTCATCTCTTTAAAGCACCATTACCTAGGTTTGTCAAAGAAGTTTGTTTCAATCATGCTCTTTGCATTTTCTTAGCTAATTGTTTCAAAGAACCTTCATAACTATAATATTAGATGTTCAAATTTTCTCTCCTTCTATGATCGTAGTTATTTGTGCATCTTTAATGTTTTCTGTTCTTGATAGTGAAATCCATGAAAGTTGAAAAGTTTCTTGCCTTTCTGTATTTCATTTGAATGTTTGTCTTGGATAATTATCTGCTTTAATTCTGAATAAAAAAGTTTAGGATTTCCTCTGCCTTTGATTTCTTCTCTATTATTATGATTCTTATAACTCCCTTAGTTTAAGTAAATGATAGAGAATTCTTTACTGCTCTTTGTCAAACTTTGTTTCTCAAAATTAATGTCCATCTCATGATCCTTCAAACCTCAAAGATCCACCAACCAAGCTATATTTTCCCTACAATACTCACTGCTCCATTTATGAACCTATCATGACATTGTTAGACTCGATTGCCCAATGACTTGAAGTTTTCCTTGTTTCTATCTAGTCTATATAAGCATCATACCCAACCAAAAATACTCAACAAACCCAATATTTCATAACTAGCCTAAAATCAACCCTAATCAGCAAACAAGTTGACATCTTTGCACCTAATAGAGAAATCCTTCTCTGAATCCAGGAAGGCTAGGTCCTTGGATTCCAAATCTTGGTTTGATGTTACCCCTATCCATTTGTATCTTAATCAATATAGCAAATTATGGGGAGCTAACAATAGTGATAGATGGCTAACTCTATAGAATTTGTATCTTGTTTTTATGATTGCAGGTTGAAAGAATGTAATCTTGCTACCATTGGGCTTATGGAGTCAACAATCAGTATTTTCATTGGCAAGGCTTCTTGAAATGGAAGCTGAGGCAGATAGGGGTCTTTAACAAAGGAAATCCACTCATAAAACATAGGAAAACACAGACATCTCATTACTAAAGGAAGTCATTGCATAGAGTTATGAATTCTGAGTAATAGAAATGAAATCTACTGAAAGTAGTAAAACATAAGATGTATATCAATAAAACATTAAAAACCCCATGAGAATCTCAGGTCTATCAAGAATAAGTCACTCTATATTACTGATATGAGTCAAAATGCATAAAGCAACAGTTTAGTGCAAAAAGTCTCCGACCCTCTACTACTTCGATGATTTTCCTTTAAATAGACATTCTTACAGCAGGGATGATCTACCTCTTGGCTAGATTCATCGAATTCTTCCTATGACACATCATATAACAAAAAAACATGTCTTTTAACAAGAAAATGACAGCACCCGGATGCGGGTGTTCAAGATTGATATGATGGGCATTAATTAGTGGAGGGGCGCGTGGCATGGCCACATGGCCATCTGCAGTCAGCATTTACGCTCCATTTATGCTCCTTTGATGCGAGCTCCTCTCGAGGCCGTCACCCTGTGCGGCATTTATGCCAGTGGGGAGGCCGAGATGGCCTGCCTTTCAACTTATTTCCGCTCGACTCTTCATTCCCATCCCTCAATTTGGTTTCCGGGCTCCTGGTGTGGTCTTGTTGCAGTTCGCAAACCTCCATGCCGATGCTCTTCCAGCCAGTCGCTTCCAGGTGCTCTCAGGAAGCAGAATTGTCGAGCAAAAGCACTTCTGTGGGTAGGCGATGCCATTTGGGTTGCTGCTTCGATTTCCTTCCCCGTTTGCATTATTCACATAGTCCTTTTTGCTCCTTTCTCCCAGCTTCTTCGCCCGGTTTCTTGGCTCCTGCTCTCCCACTGCTGCCTTTTTCCAACCCAATTCCTTCTTCATACATCTATGAAACCATGCCCAGGCTTAGGCATAGACTGCGCTGCCGCCGCGGTAGCTCCCGAGCCCATGACACCAGTCGACGCCGCTCTCCCTCTGCCAGCTCTCCATCGACCTCCTCGGAAAGCCTCCGTAGCCGCTCCCCCTTTGCGCGCTTCAGACTTGGAAGAGGTCATGGAAGGTGCTCCACCTCCTCCCCTCAACGAGGTTCTGCTGTCTCTCGACCGTCTCTTGAAGTTCGCCCAACAGTCTCTGCCTCCCTGCATAGCCCCTCCATTGCTATTTTCCATTATCAATGTGACTCCAACCGCCCCCTGGTTATTGCTACTATCTCGTTTTCTTTCAAAGGATGTCCTGAAGCCCCTCTAGACACTCCTTCGACAACGCTTCCAGTCAATCTGCAGACTCCCCCTTCTGCTGTGCGTGACCCTTTGCCCGTGGGCAAGGACTCCTCCTACAATACTGAGGATTGCAGCCCGAATTTTCATCAACATGTTGGATTGCAGATCGACGGGAGTGTTTCTGGCACAGAGGAAGTCCAAAACGGTCTGGGAAATAATGACGAAGAGGTGGGATGGTGCAGAATTGAAGAAGAATCGCCCTCGGGCGACTATGGACTCTAGCGTCTTGGCCTCTATCCAAGTAATTCTGTTCAATCTCTATGGTCTTTTACTGGTTTTGGTAGCTACGGGTCTTGTTATGTCTATGTTGAAAGCCTCTGTCGAGGTGGCTTTATGACCTCGTTCGGGTCAGTTCCCTCCGATGGGTGGCCATGTTTTTTGTTTAATTTTGGCATGTCAAGGCTGGTTTCCTTTGTTGAGGCAACATTCAAACGTTACTCGAACCGGTTTCCCCTCGAGGGCGGTTCATTTTTTTGTTATTTTGGTGACAGAATTCCCATGAGGGCCATGTACTCACTGTATATTATGTTTCACTAATAGAATTAAACTTACCTAGAAAAAAAAACAAGAAAATGACAGCTATACCCTAAAGATGACTTTTCCTAATAGGACTCAAACTCCTATTTGTTACATCAGTCTACCTTATGTTTGAAATAGTTACATGTCAGTTACAAATAAGCCTCACATGCTGGAATAGGATATGACATAGTTCATCACCACTTTTCATATTAAAAATCTTCCTAGACATGTGGAACAAAACCCTAGTTTTCAAGACTACAAGACATTATCTTTAACGAGACCTTTAGCTGATGAGCTGTCTCCACAACACTTTCTTCAAGTCATAAATGTTTTATGGTAAGGTCCCTTGACCTATTGGAAGAGTTCAGATATCAAAAAATTCCTTTAAACTTCTTTAAAACCTTCATAAATAGCTCGCTATGAAAACAGAACAGTTTCGTAGCGAGCTTTCGTAGTGTCTAAAAAATAGATTTTGCACCCAAAATTTTTTCTCCTCCATGGTGTCCACCAAGACATGACACATCATCACCACCATTTTCCCTCCTTGAAAGCTACAAAAAATTATTTTAGAGGCAAAAAGACAACTACAGAAATTTTCGTAGCATTTTCCTGGCTTTAAGCCTAGGAAACGCTACGAAACTGTGAAAAACTGCAGAATTTCCAGATTTCAACACTGTCTAAAAAAGGTGACCTCCAGTTGTAAAAATTTTGTCTTCAGCATTCCATGAACCTTCTAAAACTCATTCAAACTTAACTTAGGACCCTTGTGGTGTTTCCTCTTCATTAATGATCAGTTGAGCTATGGGCTCCTCAACCACAGTCATCTTGAAGCCCTTCTTCTCCAGCTCTTCATGAATCAAGTCTAATTGCTCTTGAATGTATTTGACTTGGTCCTTCAGTGTCTTATTCTTATATTTCAAGTGCAGGTTCATTTTTATAATATGCTTCACCTCTCCTCTCAATGGATGAGTCCATTTGATCAATTTTTGTGTGTTATCTAAGGTCTTTGACACACTATTAACCTGTTCTTCCCAAATTTCTTTCATTTTCTCAAATTGTACCTTATGAATCTTGTGCTTCCTTGCCTCTTTCTTCAAGACTGATATTTCATCATTTTCCAGCTTCAACTGCTCCTTAAGGACCTGAGTCTCTTTTTTTTCAATGATTTTATCTTTTCGTTTCCTTTGTTTATTGACTGATTCTTATTTTGCAGGTGAGGAAAGGTCAATGATTCTTGGTCGTGGCTACAGAGTTTTAGTGACCTTCTGAGCTTCTTTACTACTTTCCAAGATTTTTCTGGCATGTCCTTTCATTGGTTTCCTAGCTTGAAACATGAATCCTGCATCTTCACCTTCAAACTCTAACTTCTTAGCTGTTTTGGCTTTCTTGAGCTTCTTTCCTCCTTCATCTATATCTTCAGCTTGAACTATGGGAGTTTCTTCAATATAAATAGCATGCAAAATGTCTTCTAAGTTACCCTTAGCCATTATTTGGCTTCTTGTAACCCTCTTGCTGCCATTTTTTCTCACTGTTTGCTTTTTTTTTATAGGTGTAACTTTGGGTGTGTCGGCTTTCTGCAATGGCTTTGTCTCCATGATCATTGGCTCAATTTGTTCCGCCACTGAAGGTGATGGGATATCTCTAGTTTTAGGAGTTCTTTTAGGAGTGATGGCATCTACCTCAAAACCACTGGCAAACAGAAAAGATGACCAGTCTCTACCTAATCTCTTTAACTCCTCTAAAACCAGCAACTTGATTAAATCATGATGAAAGAGTGAGGTTTCATTTCCTTTAGATTTAGCTTGAAATTTGTCTAAAATTTTAGCTAAACTTCTGTATAAGTAAAAAGGTAAATCAAGCCTACCTCTTACCAACAAAATGTGGTAGAAGCTTGAACTGGTAGGAATAAACCATATGATACCACCATTCACAGGTGAAGTACTTCTGAATGATTAGCAACATCTTTGAGAATTTTCCTTTCATGTAGCTCCTTGGGATGGCATTTTTGAGATCAATCTCATTATGCTCTAGCTTGATAAATTTCTTGCATTCCTGCATGGTGAACTTGAAACCTTTGAACCATTGTTCTCCTCTTCTAGGGATTCTTGTTGCTTCTGCAATGGTCTCTGGTGTTACAGTGAGGTTCAACATTCCACCTTTGAAGTTGTCCCATTGAAACTGATGGATAACCCTTGAGAAACCTGCACATGGCATCCTTGCAATCTCTGGCAAAACTACAAACACCGTGTTCTTCTAAAAATTTCTAAGGTAGTTGGGTCTTCATTTAGAAAATTCATGTTTGATGGCTCATATTTGAGGAAGTGGCCTCCTTTGTTGGTATTCCTCTTTGCAGCCATGGTTATTTTATACCTTCTCTGCCTCACTTGATTAGTGACACCTGCAACTTTTGAAAATGCCAGCAACCAGCTAGGCTTGGTGAAATAGCTCACCAAAACTCATTAGCATGAAAATATGGAGCAGAGAATGAAAAATTACTCAATTGGGTAATATTTTAAAGTTTTGATGACAACCCATGGCTTAATCATGACTCGTACATGCTAAAAACAATAATAATGACCTCAACCATGACCATTGTACCTTTATTTAACCCTAACTGACTTGAATGACATCCACCCTAACACTTCTAATCATTGACTGACATCTGGCACTGAATTTGAAAACACAAATAGAAAAACCTCTTTTCATAGCGTAGTTAGGGTATTTTATGGCAGTTTCGCTACAAAAGTATTAACAGTTTCGTAGCGAAGACTGCCTTTTCACTGTGTAACTCGCTACGAAAAAAGGAAATCTTGGTTAAAGTGACATTTTTGAATTTAAAAGCTTGGGAAATGGAATATTTTAGCAAATGATGACTGATAGGACATGATATGACTTGCATGGGGGTGGGTTTGGACCTTAGGATAGGATAATATGAAAAAAAATTAAATTTTCCTAATGAACTCTACGACCATACCTTTGACAAATAAACTTCCAAGACTATGTCAAATGATGTTTCAATTTTTATGAGTGATAACATAGAGCACACTTCTATACCCACAAATTCTTCCCATTGGCCTTAAGATTCGATGTGCAAAAAATACTTAGACTTGATGTCTTCTTTCTAATCCTACTTGAAGAAATAAAAATTTGGAGCATGATCTACAAGGAAAACATCTTGTGTAAATTTGAATTCTGTTATCGAAGGATTGTTTAGATGGATATGAGTGTTTGAGGTTGTGATGGAATAGAGATGTCATTGTTAAAGTTTGTGGTCTCTCTTACTACTAGAACATATCTGAGACATGGTATTATCACTGGGATAGGGAATCATAAGGTAGTTTTAGACCAGAAACCGGGGTGATATTTATAGTCGAGAACATATTTGCATGCACTTCTACAAATCTTGCATTGAGATACCTGACCACACATTTCTTTGAATCATCAAAAAATAAAGAAAAATACTCTTAAGTTGGGATTTGATTTCTATAATAACTATGTCTAGAATAGATTTTCATCTCATACAAAGGGTGTAGGTGGCATGGCTCTGATAAAACACTAGCTCATAATCTCTGGGTGATCATGGCGGAAGGTCATGGTGTGCATGGAGATCTCTCTTCCCCTTAATTTGCATTTTTATCTGTAGAGGGATACATTTTATTCACTCTCAATGTTTTTATTTTTCTAGCTCAACATACAATCCCTCATTGATAATAGTGGTACCTTTGAATTGAAACTAGAAACTGTTTTTATAGCAATGAGGAAATCCAATAGAATTTCCTTTACTATAGATGTCAACAATTGAACATGACTATTATTATTTTATTGATCAAGAACTTATCTATCTGAGGGATACCCAATATTTACTACCCAAAAACTGGTGAGTTAATATCTACGATAAATACCACCTACAAAGTTACTAACACATATGTCCATGATTAAGTAATTATTAAATGATTTTTTAGTCATCTTCCTCCACATGTACCTATACATTTTACCTTTGTGCTTTGTAGGAAATTTTTGAGTCCTAAATATTGTACATCATCTCCATATTTTAACACTCTTCAACTATGCCAGGTGACCATTCTGGAAGATCAACTATAACTAGTTTATTGAGTATCATGGATGAAGTATTCATATCTCTTCAACAATGAATCATAGCCTAAAAACAACTTAGCTTAGGCAGGGAAGAGTTGTGGATATTATCTCGAAATAAAGGACAATTTCTCTTATGTTGGTAGAAAATGATGAGGCCCTGTGTTAGTGCTCATCATCTATGTACATATAAAAGTGTTTTTAAATTTTTGGTTTTGTCTTCTAGTACACATACAAGGATAGTATTTAATATTTTGCATGTCCATATGGATTTGTATCTCCCATTCCATGGGTTTGTAACTTTCATCATGTTTTTTCTTTTATGGGTTCTTAAATTTCATCACAGGTTCTACTTATGGGTGGAAGTCATGATCAGTTGAACAAAGTTAAACATGTTGTTCAATATGCAGTATTTGCAGCTTACCATCTAGCCCTTGAGACCTATTTACTTGTAGATGAAGGAGACATCTTGCCTAAAATTTCCTTGAAGTTACCAAAAATTGTTGCATTTCCAGACAAACAATTAAGTTTAGATAGATCTATTTCTATGATACCTAGTTCTATTGTTCATATTCTAGTACAAAACTAGTTAGGAGAAATGAAAAATTGAAAAATGTATAAGTCAATGTCAACTATATTTGCCTTAGTAGATGACCCTCTGATTGATAACAATAAATGACATTCCAAACCGCCTCTTACTAGTGGAGGGATGGTGCCACCTATGTCACATGTTACTATTAAAACTAGTCTTGATGGAACCAATCTTGTTCAAATAGAAATTGTTTTTAAGAAATATTCCCTAGGAGATACATGTGCTCAAGTTACATGGGTACAGTGGGATACATATCCATCTGAACAAAGATCTTCACTACCAACTACTACTTCAAGTGATTTATCTATATTTTCAGCTTCAATAAATGCATATTCAAATGACATTATATCTCTTATGGGTCTAGGCTCATATGGAGTAGTCAGGTCATATTTGGAACTTCAAGATAAGGAATCAAGGTTAATCTTAATTATCAAGTAACAATAGAGGAGCTATTTGGGAAGGTGGCATGGGAGAATCAAGGAGTAGCAGAAAAGGAAATGAAGTCTAAGGTTTTTCTGGATGAGCAAATTTTAGGGTACAGAAACCAAGAACATATTTTATCTAAAGAAGACTTTCCACCTTCTCCTTATGATCATCAAAGTATATTGGTTTTTTTATCGAGTTACTATGTGTTGAAGGGACAATATTTGGGCATTCACAACTCTTTTGCATCAAGTATTATGGCAGTTTTGACAAGCCACTATGAAGGTACCTCCAGGATGATTTGTTTGATCAGGTAGATTTTTTATTCATGTTTGTTTCTTCTTCTATAGTTTTCAATATATTTTTTTTTGTTCATGTATATTTATTCTTACGTAGTTTTCTCTTGTTAACTTGTATACTATGCATTTACACAGTAATAGTTGGCACATTTTCATGTAACAAAATACCAAAATCATGCAAAATTCCCATTTTCATTTCGGTAATGAACCCTCAAAAGCACATGTTCTTTGCTACACACACCGTCAAGGAAAATTCATGATATTGGTAAGATATTTTCGTTTATTGTCAACATTACCTAGTGAATGTGAAGGAAAAATATGGATGTGCCATAGGTGCTTAAAATGTGCACGGAAAGATGGAGTTCCAGAAGAAACCTAATAAACCCCACCTTGCATGTCTGATGTTGAATAGGGTTTATCCTTTGGAAAATTACTAGAGCTTATTTTTTCTAATGATGTTTTAGCAAATAGAGTTTTCAGTTGTGGTCATTCATTACATTGAGGTTGTAGGCTACCATAACAACCAAGGTGCCAACCCAACAACTGTTATGCTCCAGGGCTCCATATGCCCTCTAGGCCATAAACAATTCAGTTCGTGGGTTAGTCCAAAGCCCAAGTGGCACACCCTTCTTCGAGATGGCTAATCCATCTGCAATGCCCACTTTCCAGGGTTCACCAACTAGTTGCTAGAATTTTTTTCGATTCCAGATTCCGAGCATAGGACTCACAAACAATAATCTCAAGTCAGTCTAGAAATGAAGTACAAGGTTCATTGACTAGTTTCCATAACCATGAATCACTGAATAATCCAGTGCCTGCTTGACTAGGTAACCAACTCCCCCATTTTATAAACATATCTCTCTTTTATTTAATATTATAATATAATATTATAACATTAATTTTTCATCAAGACACCTTTACTAGTCATGGAGTCATCAACCCCACATACTATTTTTTCTAGGTCCGCTTATAGCCATTATGTATTTATTAATATGCATAAATTAAACTTATTTACCACATCAAAATTTCTAGTCTCATAGCATAAAAAGAACATACACACATCATCACCAACACTTAAATACACATACACATGGGCATATTTCCCTAGAAGAAACTCGAGGCTCACCAGCCTAATTAATTATGTCTCGGCTCACCAACTTAATAATCTCACCTGTACATGGTGAATACAACATATGGTTTGAATATGGGATGTTACATCCTCCCCCCCCCCCCTTTATTTATGCACTGTCCTCAGTGCATTTATTATATACATAATCGAGAACTAATTCTGCATAGTGACATTCTCCTCCATGCCTTCATCCTCTCAGTCAATATGTTACAGGTCCACTATTCATATTATACACTGCTGTATTTATTCAAGGAAATCCTCAATTCCCAATGCACGAACAGGGTCCACCTAAAGCATTTCCACACTATTCTCTCTTCTTATGCCACTGAATTCAACTGCTTTATATTTTGGAAGAAGTTTTCATATTATTTTTCTATTTTGACCTTGTGATATCTTACATAATTTATGTAACTCATGATTTTTATGGAGTACCATTAATTTTGTCTGAAAAATAATTATGGGAACTCTAGAAAAATCATGAGCTACATAAATTATTGAAATTATTGAGTGTCATTTTTATCTCCCTGCTCTTATTGAAATTCAAAATGGATTTCTTGTCTACTACTCCCTCAAATATGCTGAGATGATTTAACCACAAGAGTTTGCTTCATTTTTTCCAAAAAAATTCAATTATATTGTTTCTATCTGACCATTCTCCATTTTTATAGCATTCACTTGTTCATTGTTGAGTTCATTATTTAACTTTACAAGAGTAACCTCAAGCTGGAGTGGTGTCTGAATGTGGACCTAGACACAAGGCAGTGACTCATTTTTCAATGATCAAACTGAATTTATACCAAAAGATGTTCACGATAGGATCATTCACCATAATTATCGACCCTTATTTTGAGCCTGCTTTATTTTTCCATAAAATTCTTTATCATAATAGTTTTAGGTGTTATAAATGGGAGAACCTCTGAAACACACCATATATGATTTGAGACTATTTTTCTTGAGAAAAATGTCTAGATCTCATTCTACATCAGGGTTGACGTGGTTTTTTGCCTCTGGATCTACAGTACCCTCTCCAAATGTACCAATAGTCCTATCTCTTTCCAATTATACATTTCCTTCTTTGTCTAAGATAGCAGCAATTTCTTCAAATTATGACCTCAAAGCTCCCTCTGTGAGTTTGTAAAAAAAAAAAAAATTCATCAAATGTACCATGTAGTGTTGATTCCTATTTGCACTTACCCTTTGCCAACCCTTTCAACCACTGTGCTTTAATAAATATGGTAAACCATGAAATAAAATTTAAAGCTAAACCCAAAGCATTGCCACAATGTTCTCTCTTTTGATGCCACTGAATTTGGCTACTTTATATTTTGGAAGCAATTTTCATATTATTTTTTTATTTCAAACTTGTGATATCTTACATAATTTATGTAACTCTTGATTTTCTTGGAGTACCCATAATTGTGTATGACAGTTAATGGCTATTCTATACTAATATATTGGACCTATGTTCTTCCCAAGTTCAATGTGAGAGGTTTGGAAATATGACTGCATGCTTATGATATTCCTCCATAAATGTTTTATCTCTACATTTTCGACCTTCAAAATTAGAGTTCCATGATCCACATCAACAATATTGGTTCAGAAAGGAATCTACAGAGTTAATTTATGATACAGATTGTACATATGGGTAGATGTTTGATAATTAGTTTATATGCCTATCATACCTATGGCATAGGACCTCCCTAGATCCAAACTAATGTGCATTTTGATGCAAATGTACAGGTTGCAGATAAAGTGGAAATGTTGTTTAGAGAGGTTTTTAATTTTCTCTGTCAGATAGGACAAAATATCGCCACATCTAGATCCTTTTATTCTGGTATTAAGGTTAGTGAAGCAAGGAGGAAAATTGCAGAACTTGAAGGAATGTTGCATAAAGAGATAGTTGAATTTGAGATGATATTATAGATGTATATAAAGGATGTTTAGTGCACTTTAGGTTGTATAACATGATAATATGATAGAATAATCATTCTACTTAATGAATATTTCCATATTTTTTAATAGAAATTTCTTAGCTGGAAATAATTTCTTCATAGAGTAATTCAGTCTTTTAATGAAATCTGTCAAATTCAAACCGGGTTTGTTGCAAGAGGCCATCATTAGTGACGAGAAAGTTCGAAAACATGTCGTTGATATTTCAAAGCTAAATAGTATAAGATGTCTTCTTCTTTATGAATCCTATGAATAATATCTTCATCTTTTCCATTATTTATAACTGTGCCATATATACTCAATATTTTTTACTTTTTGGCATGAAAATCAACCTTTCAAAGGTAGATTCTTATGTTGTCACAACAAATTTACATGATTCACAAGGTGAAAATCAATCTTTAGTGTAATTGGATATTTTAGGTTTTATAATTATAGGTTATTTAAAGGTTGTAATTTTATTCAAAGTTTCACTTTTAATTGAGTATTTAATCGAACATATTGAGTATCTTATACATATTTGTGATTTAGTGTCAACTCTTTTGCTTCATTAGAATTAATTCCATTTTGTATTGGAAGATAATTGATCACATTTTTTTTTCCAATGTTTTGCAGTCTTAAAGTGAACTAATTACTACGTTATTTTTTGGTGTCCACCCCTGAAAAAAGATAATCTTATTATGATAAGTTTCAATTTTTTTTATTTGTTGGTTGCTGTCATGTTTTGAGTGCGGACTTGTGAAATTCCAAATCACATGTTGATTTATGTGAAGGGATATATATATATATATATATATATATATATATATATATATATATATATATATATATATATATATGGCTCCTTGAAGATCCCTGTTACATTTGCACACAATTTTAGATATCATTCAATTATCTAAAATTTCTAATTTCTAATTTGAATATTTGTGTGATAAAGGAAAGACAAAGGTCACAATTATAAAAATTCACGCAACGACAAAAACATTGAGTTTTTGTTTCATTCAACTTGTAACATATTGCATCTATATTCATCAATGTCCTTCTTCCATTTGTTATCCACTTATGACATTTACTTGGCAATATTTGGTGCATTTGTGAGTTATAGGTCATTTGTAGGCTATAAATGCCTTCAGAGTTTCAATTCTAACTGAGTGTTCAACTGAACATATTGAGTATCTTATACATAACTATTTTTCCCTCCACCCACTTTTCATAACTTCCATAACTATTAGGTAGGGACCTACAATTTCGATGATGTTTTGCTTGTTTAGTAAAAGATTGTTGAGACTTTAATTTATTGAAATTTGTAGAATTCACAATCTATAAAGATTCAAGATATCATTTTTAAAATTCTAATTCTTTAAAGGGTGCTAGCTCAATCAAAGAGAACCTTCTTTACAAGTAGGAGGTTGGTGGTTTGATTCCATCATGCCCTGATATTCATATGGAATGGCGACGATCATTTTTTGGTGACGGAGGCTCTTTTGACCATCACCAATGAGCTTATGGTGGAAGTTTTTGACCCTCACCAAAATATGAAATGCTAAAGATGAACGAAAACCACCACATATACGCATCAATAATGACAACCATAAAAGGTATGCCACCATAAATCATTGTTGTTGATATCAAATGGTGAGGGTCATTGTTTTTCATTTTAGTCATTATTCATGACGGACCTTGAAGTCACGAATGAGCTTATCATGAAATTTTTTTACCCTCACCAAATATGAAATGGTAACGGTCAACGAACATTGCCATATATATGCACCAATAGTGAAAACCATGAAAGGTACATCACAATAAATCATTGTTGTTCAAATGAAATGGTGATGGTCACTATTCGTTGTTATAATCAATATTCGTGACAGACCTTGAATGTCACCACAACACATACTTTGGGTGACGCCACCTTTGGTGACATTCAATTTTTTGGTGACCGAGGCTATTGTCCATCCCCATTGCTCATATGATATGGTGACGGTCACTATCCATCATTATAAATCATTATTGGTGATGAACCTTGAATGGCACCACAACACCTATACTTTCGGTAACGACACCTTCGGTGAAGTTCAATTTTTGGTGATGAAGGCTCTTTTGACCGTCACCAATGAGCTTATGGTGACATTTTTTCCCCTCACCAATGTCCCTTTTTCTTGTAGTGATAGTTACAGTATCATGGATGATCTAGCCCAATATCCATTGACCATGTCAGCACTGAAATATTTTCAAACTAAAAGTTTTCTGCGTTAGGAGCCATAGACCCAGTCAATTCTCGTTTGATGGATTTCGACTTAGATAATGCTACCCCATGTCTTTCGTCGATAATCACCTTCCATATTATGGTCACCATTCAAAATATCAACATCCATCGTTGCATTTTTTACGAGGGGACATCTACTTGCATCATGTCAAAGTCAGTTTGGAAAAAGTTGGTTTCTCTTGAACTAAAGCCATCACCCATTACACTTAGATCTTACGATGGGTTCCCATCGTCCCCTGTAGGAATTTTTTAAGACATACCAGTAGAACTTGTCGTAAAAACCATGATCATCGACACATAATTCCTTGATGCCCAACTTGATTACAATATCTTGTTGGGCCATATTTATATGTATATTATGACTATGGTGGCATATTATGTATTCTATATCATGATATTCCTCCATATTATATAAACTCAAACACTATGAGAAAAAGATCACAAATTCTCCTAACAGGGTGTTACCTTTCGTATGATCCCAAAAATATTTGATTACCACTTTTATGAAAATGGCCCCAGGGATGTTCAAACCATCATCGTTTCTTGGAACATACCCAGGAGACCCACCTCTAATAGAGGCCCCCCCCTCTAACCTGAGTGTGTATGATGAGCTCGTCAAAGACACCATAACCCAAGGAACCAATTCTCGACACCCCTAGTGTGTGGTTACTGACTCAACATTCCTACCCTACGCTATCACTCAGAGACCCTTCTTATATCTGCCACATACTTTTGTTTCACATCAAGTCATGGAAACCCTCACTTTTCCAAATATGGCTTTAGCAGTACCTGTTAAGTCCCTATATTAATAGTGTAGTCCATTATTATGTTAGTTTATTCCCCCTTATTGTTATTTTTATACCCTTGTAACCCCCATATTGTTATTATTATGCCCTTACATTATTGTTTTTAGGTCGGTTAGGGTTACATTGTGGCCCCACTAGGATTACATTGTGGCCCCATGGAATCCTATATATAGAAAGGAGGTTTTGTCATTTGTATCATCAAAGAATTGTTCATTCATGTAATGTATTGGAGGTTTCCCCCTCTAATTGGATTATTTATAAGGCTTTGGTATCTTTTTTCTTCTATTTTTGGAGCTGGTTTCACAACATTTGGTATCAGAGCTTTGGATTCTAGGGTTTCACTGCTCCAAACAGGTCATCGTGGAAGTTTCACTATAACTTGTTTTCTACGAAGGTGCAGAAGCTGAAATTTTCACAGAGTGAAGCGTAAATCCTGAAGAACCTTCTATAAAAATTTCAGATCTTGGTTCACAATATTTTTGGAGATATGATCTATGGAAGTTAGGATTGTTTCAGCCTTCCGAATTTCATCTCAAAGAGGTGGTTGTGGGAAAATATTCATAACTCTCTCTATGAGCATCGGATTGTAATTCTATAAAAATTGGCTAGAATTACACGGACTGTAGTTTCCTTTCTATCAATTTTAGAGCCAAAGGAGCAAAAGTGACAAGTGGCAAGTCGTACAAGTTTGCTCTACTGAACTAGTCCATAATTAGGTCATTGTGGGAGATTGGACAAAAATTCCCCTTGAAGAATCCAAATCAGGTCAGACCTATGGCATTTGAAAGAAGATTCAGAGGGCTACTTCAGGGCCAAATTTCAGTTATTGAGGATCTAAAATCACATAGATAATGTAATTTCAATATCGAGCTTCTCAAAAGCAAGAAAACGCTGTGTATTGTTTTCGAATTACATAAGTCTCGTTTGAAAAAAAAATTAGTTTGAATTTATTCCAAGGGAATATTGAAGAATAGATATCAGTATTGGGTTCTAGAATTCCCCCTAAAGAATAATTCCATACCCATTCAGCCCTCAAAAAACTATACTATGATGCATGAAGAGGAAGAATTGCAGTATGAGATATCAAAATTACGGTACCAAGTGCAACAAGTTTTGATCTTACAAAGAGAAATCGAAGAGGACATAGATGGTTTAAAAGTAGAAATGGAGGCTAATTTAGATGGTTTGAAGGATCAAATAATAGCTAATATGGATGATAAAATAGTGGAAGATCAAATCGAGCATCAACAACAATTTCTCCAACTCTCAAAGGATAACCTAACTTTGGTGCAGAATCTAATGAAACAACAAGAAGATCAACATCACATCGAAAGAAGTTATGAAGCAGTCACAGAAACAAGAACTTGACAAGTACGATCAATTATAGAGTATCTCACCAAGTGGAAGAACTTTCCTGTAGAAGATTCCACATGGGAGGATGAGAATTTTATACAGAAGCATCAAGAAATAATCAAGCGTTGAGGACAACACTTGTTTGAAGGAGATGGTCATGTTAAGTCCCTATATTAATAGTGTAGTCCCTTATTATGTTAGTGTAGCCCCCCTTGTTTTTATTGTTGTACTCCTGTAACCCCCATATTGTTATTATTGTGCCCTTAAATTATTATTGTTAGGTCGGCCAAGGTTACATTGTGGCCCCACTAGGATTACATTGTGGCCCCATGGAACCCTATATATAGAAAGGAGGTTTTTTCATTTGTATCATCCAAGAATTGTTCATTCATGTAATTTATTGGAGGTTCTCCCCTCGAAGTGCCTTATTTATAAGGCGTTGATATCTCTTTTCTTCTATTTTTGGAGTTGGTTTCACAACAGTACCTGTCTAGTATCTGGTCCCAGAGGCCATGGCTTCACACTTAGGTATTACCTCGATATGAAACATTCTTGTAGCTCCCTCTCAGGAAACCACCCCAGATCAAGTTACACCAGTGTCAACAACAGAAAGTGTTAACAACACGGATAAGAAAAAATGAAATAACGTGGATGCCTCAAACACTCCCTCACCTAGGGTACCACCACCCTATGCTTTAATAAAAGTATTAGTAAACCCTACCAACTTGTGCCCAAAGTTAGAAGAGTTAAAAGCTCTTATTCATGCCCCAACATCACCAATAGCCCTGCCTCCACCCTCAGGATAAAATTCCACCCTAATGTGAAATAAGAAATTAAGCACTAACCATTTTCCTGAAATTCCTCGTTAATGATATGCATTTGGAGCCCTGGTTCAAACCAATATCATGACCTAATCGCTTCTTGCTAAATCAGGAACCAATGATGGATACAAAACCATTTTTTATGTCTTTGAGGAAGAATATTCATGCTCATTTCCTATTACAACATGGTCACACAACCTCCCACCACACAATGAGGCAACCAAAATTAGCGACAACTCAACCTACCTCCATTTGTGCCTTATGTGATGAACCAGGACATATGATTATCCAGTGTCTCAATTTACGGGAAATTAATAAATGGTACCAGGTCCCTCAATTTTTCCCTAGCCACGGACCCATACATAAATGCCATAGATACCACATTTATATGTGGAACCATCATACTCAGCTTTTCCCAACCCTTCCCCGATTTCGTGAAGCATTGGCTCGTTTGCACAAATATAATGTTGGGACCTCGACATCTTTCCAAAAAACACCCAAGCCTAGAACAACCCACGAAATTCACCCATCAAAAACACTTTAACAAGCCCATCATCAACATTTACATGATATGCCATAGTGACAAACCATATATCACGTAATTACCATTAGGTACCCTTAGGAACCCATAAGAGAAATATTACCACCACGTGGTGCTAATGACACACAACACCATATAAACTTCATTTCCTTGAATATAGGAACCCTGATTCATGCCATTTTCTCATCAGTTTTTAGTGTCGAGACTGCTACACCAACCAAAAAGGTGGTTCCACCCTCGCCTGTGCATGCCCATGGAATATTCATATTTTCAACATCATTGGGTTCTACAATGGTGACCACTAAGTCATTTTTCTTATTCTTCAACTAGCACCACTATATCCCAATCCCATCCTCACAAGCTCCAATAATATTTAACACATTTAGACCATATTTTTCACTCATATGAAGATATTCTGGAGGGCATGGTAGAACCATATTTCCATTGGGATGAGATGCATCACCATTCTTTCTTATTACTGAAGAAATCCTTCTCACCTACTGAGGCACCACATCACAACATTTGGACAATAGAAGCAAAGGTGTTCCTACCCCCTGGATAGGTCGATTAGTTCAATAATGTTATTCTTTCACCAAACATATTTGAGGAAGGGAATATGTCTAATATCTCACCCATTTTCAAGGTAAATATTTCTGTCAAACCAAGCACAGTTAAGGAAATATCGCTGGGGAAATCATGCTCCCCAAACGAAATGGCCTCATACAAGGCCCTTTTCCAAGAGTATAAGGACATGTTTTATTGGTCTTACTCGGAAATGACTGGAATTAGTCGTACCATAGTAGAACACCACATTGAAACGTGGATAGATGCCTTCCTTGTTATGGCAAAACAATGTCAACTCCACCCTTCCAAAATCAAAGAAATCAAACTCGAAATCAAGAAGCTTCATAATTTTTTTTTCATATACCCCATCACTTGCACCTCTTTGGTTTCTAACCTTGTACTCTTCATGAAAAAACATGGCACCATTCGAGGTTTTACGTATTTTCGGGATCTAAATAAGGCATTTCCCAAAGACAACTATCTAACCCCTTTAATTAATCAAGTCATTGATGCTAGCATGGGAAAAAAAGTTTTGTCCTTTATGAATGAATTTTCCAGATATAATGAGATCCAAATCCTCCACATGAATCAGTACAAAACCACCTTTAAAATCCCTTGGGTTCTTTCACCTACAACATTATTCCCTTTGGCCTTAAAAATTCCAAATCCACATTCCAGCGGCATATGAATTATATATTCCTTGATTTGGTTTGTCTCATATTAGCCTATTTGGACGACCTCACAGTTCACTCCAAAAAAATTAACATCTAGAGGATCTTCACTTGGTTTTTCATAGGTGCCAACAATACAACCTATGCTTGAATCCCCTCAAGTGTATCTTTTTTGTTAATGTAGGAATACTGTTGCAATTCATAGTCTCCCAGCAATGAGTTCTTCCAAATCCCATGAAATTCTAAGCCATATGAGAGATCACACCACCAAAAAATTTAAGGAAACTACAAAGCCTACAAGGAAATTCCAATTTATTAGACTATTTCATCCTAGACTATGCCACACGTGCACATGGATTCTTGTGCCTCATTCATAAGTACATTCCCTTCCATTGGGATGATGAAGAACAAAAATAATTGAAGGCCTTGAAGGATACACTATCACAATATTCTCTAATTATCCCCCCTGACTATACCAAGGAATATACCCTCTACTTTTCATCTTTAGAAGTAGCCATAGTAGGGTTATTGGTCCAAGAAGGATATGAAAATCATGAACATGTCATTTACTACATAATAAGTAACATCTTTGGTCCTGCATTAAAGTACAAGCTAACAAGAAAAACCTCCTTAGCACTCATACATTCAGTATAAAATATTTGAAACTACATTATCCCACTGACCACTACTATAGTTGCAAATATTGACCCCATGTGATATTTTCTTACTCATCATATGACGAACCACAAATATGCACTCTAGGTAGTTATATTGTAATAATTTTACTTACACTTTGCTTCCCCCAAAAGAAAGAAAGCATTGATCCTTGTTGAGTTCATCGTAGGCCTCCCAACAGAATCCCAAGGTCCCTGATCAATGACTCTTTCCCAGATGAACACATTTTCGTCATATCTACGAATGAACCTTGGTACATTGATATTCTACTCTTCCTCTAAACCCAAAAGTTAAACCTACACCTCACTGATGATGATCATGAGCGCATTCGCCACCATGCCCCACGTTACCACCTTATGGGTGATGTCCTATAATAGAATGGCATCGACACCTTCTTTCGTTGATGCCTTACCATTGAAAAAGCAGAACAAGTGTTAAATGACTACCATAGAGGAGCTTGTAGTTACCACCTATAGAGAAATGGCCACAACCCAAGAAATCCTCCACGCAGGTTATTTTTTTTCCACTTTGGTTCGTGATTGTATTCAGGTAGATAAGTTATGTGAATGTAGCCAATGATACACTCAGAAAGCATGGGCTCCCCAAGCTCCACTCCACCTAGTCATTATCATAATCTCATTTTGAAAATGGGGCATCGACTTCATGACCTACAACCCACAATATCAAGGAATCCATAAGTACATTATTATCGCAGTAAAATACTTCACCAAATAATTAGAAGCCATGCCCACTTACAATAACACCACAGAAACCATTGCACGTTTTTTCTTCGACCATGTCATAATAGAGTTCGGTGTTCCTAAGGAGTTGGTCTGAAATCATGGAAAACACTTTGAGAATGTGATATTTATGGAACTATCCCAACACCTTGGTTTTTCTCATGAGTTTTATTCCCCATACTACCCTCATTCTAGGTAGAAGTTGTCAAGAAAGTTCTTTAAACAATGTTGCAGTGTATGGTGAAAAACCACAAAACCAACTAGTACCACATGGTATTTTCAACCTAATGGGTGTACTGCATAGTTGTCAAAGCATACAGAGGGTTCAAACCTTTCCAGTTAGTGTATGGGGTTGAGGTCATACTCCCCATCAAATGCAATATCCCCACCTTACACTCAGCCATCAAACTCCTCCAAGATACCTCACCTTTAAAACATGGGCTAGTACAGTTGGAACACATTGAAGAAAGTCAGAGGGAATCACTCCAACATAATGAAGCATCCTTTGATCCTAATGTCACCCCTCATTCATTTATGAAAGGGGAGCTAGTATTTTACTATGATGTTTCCAAACAAATGTTGGGACTAGGGAAATTTGAAAATTTATGGAAAGATAAAGATAAATACATCATTAAACATTGTCTCCTCAATGGAGCATACATATAAGAGGATCTTGATGGGAATTTCCTCAAATACCATGTCAATGGGCTCTATCTCAGAAATTTTTATCCATAACATGGAATTCAGCCCTAGCATGTAACTTTATTATACATGACATATTTTATAATTATCACCTCATCATTGATGGCAATCACATTTGGTCAAGAGTCAAGCTAAGCGCAAGGCTAGACATGTTAAGCATCGTCATGCCAATAGTGTTCAAGGTGAGAAGAATTTGAGATTGTTTAAGTTTCTTTTGATTGACAACTGAGGAGGGAATGTTTTTATTCCTTCAAGGGAAGTTTTTTTTCCTGCATATTATGGGAAATTACAGAAATATGTCATCTATGACAACAAGACAAGGACTCCAAAATCTGGGAAAATGATGTGTTTTCATGAAAATCGCGAAGTGTCCAATTCAATAAAACTTTAGTGGATTGAGACTAGAAGAGTGAGGGAGTTTTACCCTCATCTATTTGTTGATTTATAAAGAGATTTTGGAGGTCCAAAAGCTTCCATTGGGGAGGAATGATGCGTGGATCATTTTAATGCTCAAAATTCAAATTTTCAGAATGTATCCAAACTAGTGCCAAAGCGTATATCTCATCGTCCTGAATTTGGCGCGACTCGTTTCACTCAAATCCAATATTGGATGTTCCCAATATCACATTCTGTCCATTTTGGGAAACAAAAAATTTTTATTTTATTTTGGGTTGCAGGAATGCCCAGTTAGCAGTTCGTACTACTGACTGGACCATGACATGTCATGGTTACTAATCCTTCATCATCCAATGGCTATTTTACACTTGGAATGATATTATTTGTGTGATTTGGTGTTGTTTCATTGGTTTATTAGGATTTTTGGTGGACCAATCAGAGACAACCATGTGGGCCAATCAGAGGTTTCCACGTGGCCTCCTGATGGTAAACAAATTTTTTTTATGGAGACTGAGCAGCCCACGGGGTTTAAGCACAAGACCTCCCACCAAAAAACCATACCTCTTATCATTGTGCCCACATTGGTTCTTTAACTATATAGTAGGATACCCTATTTAAAGTTTATGTGGTTGCATGATGCGGGGGCGGGGGGGGGGGGGGGGAGGACAAGGGTTAACCCCCAACCCTAGTCGACGAACCAAGCTCAAGGGCTAATCCCAGCCACAAGATCATATGTTAATTATAACCTAATTTTTTTGGGAAATGTATATTTGGCAGAGAATATATCACATAAACCACTCTAAACCTTAATGTATCAACCATATTGCAACGTATGGAGTGGGTTAGGTAAGCACCATACCGGCGGTTAATGCTGACATGTGAACAGTCCACTTGCACAGTTAAGGTTTTGTTAAAGGACAAAGAGCGTAGTCTTGAATTTTATCCTAGAGGTTAATTTAATCCTTTCACATGCAACCATGGTAAATTTAGTGCCACGGTGGTGTTAACCCGATGGCTATACAATGGTGGTCTGGTTGCTGGTGGTCACATATGTGGGTCTCCACCTTTGTTACCATGGTTAGGCCAATCAAAAGGTAGATAAACCTACTTTGGGCAGGGTTCTGCTAACCCAAACACCAACCAAACTGTGTTTAAAATAGAGTTGAGCCAACTCGAGTTACTCCGCTGGGAAAATGGCCAATGGTTTCGAGATCAATGGCCAAGAATGTGCAACATGTCTTATATTTAGCTAGATACAAGCCGACATAAGAAATTTAACCTTTTGAAAATTTGTTCCCAGAGCGGTGGGAATCTCATCAGTGCGGGGAGAATTTTTCTCCCCCCACCGTGGCCGTAAAAGGCAGAATTTGTAGGAAAGTGGGAATTGTAAGACAATTATCAAAAAACTTCAATGGAGCATAACTCATTCCATTTTTGACATTTTTTGGAGTAGAAAGGGTGTAGCTATGGTTTTTTTACTATTCTAGATCCATTGGAGACATTATTTTAGCATTACGAGCACTTTAACTTGATGTAAACACACTTTTTAAGAATAATTAAAGAGGCCCAATCATTGGAAGTTGGACCAGGAGATGTAGCGTAGGAGGGGTGAACTCCTTCATCATTTGTTGTTTTGTGTATACTATTATGGTATTGATGTATTCTTATTTTCTATAAAAACTGAGTTTTAAAGAATGTTAATGTGTTCATGAAATTGACATAAGTGTTAAAAACCCTAATCTTTTCACTTCCAAAATTTGACATAAATCCTTAAGATTTCATATACATATCAGTTTGTATCATAGCTTTGGTTCTTTGTTCCTTTGAGGTTTTGATTTTTTTGCAAGTGTTTCTAATGCTTACAAGGTTGAATCTCAAGCGAGGAGAAGGAAATCTTGTGGTTGCAAGTCCTTGAGTTAGGTCAAGGACAAGGAGAGCACAATTTCCACAATCTCCACCACAAATTTCACCTCAAGTTTCACCTAAATATTCAGCAATCATGTCACATTAAGGATAGCCTGAAAATATGTTAGAGTATGAAAATTATTTCAAACAATCATTATTTTATATGACACAAATGGTGGAATTTCTCTATGAACAAAGAAACAAAACATTGTAAGGTGAGAGGTCCAATCCTCAAAAGGGAGATAAATATTCAAGAGGAGATGGAGTAGATGGAGACAAGATGCCAAAAGGTAATGGAGGGAATGGTGACAAAATACCTTTGACACCACCATTATCTTCACCTCCATCCTCACCACCATCTTCACCATCATCATCTTCCACAATAAACCCTTCACAAACACCTCCACATTCTCAAAAGAGACATGGTAAAAATCCATTTTTGAAACTTGAAATAATGTTTTATTTGCCTATGTATTATGGAGAGGTAAATGCCAAGAGATTAGATACTTGGGTTCATCATCTTGAAGTTTATTATAGGATACAAAGGATCCAGGATGATGAGACCAAAATTCATCTTGATGCATTAAGGTTGGAGAGTGAAGCACTTATTCGGTGGGAAGCCAAAACTCAAGAGGACACGAATAAACATGGTAAGGTCTTAACCTCTTGGAATGATTATGTTGATGCATTTAGGAGAAAATTTTATCCATTAGCATACATGCAAAAAGATATAATGGACTGGAAAAAAACTAGGCAAGAAAAGGGACAAAGTTTGCAAAGATATACTCAAGAGTTTAGAAGAAGAGCACTGATATTGGGTGTATATTTTTCATCTCATGATACTTTGTTGAAATAAATTGGAGGTTTGCATAGTTATCTAAGACACGCTATTCTCATGTTTAACCCTACAAGTTTAGATGAATTTTTTGTATAGGCCACACATCTAGAGGTAAGAGGGAAATACATTTCAGATGAAACACGTGAGAATACCTTTGAGTTTGGAGAAAAAGGAAAGGGTAAGTTTAAGGGAAAAGGAGAGAAGAGTGATTCCATAAATATGGAGAAAGAAAAAATTACATGAAAACATTGTTCCAAGTATTTCCATGATGAAGATCATTGCTAGAAAATCCATCCAGATATGAGACCCAAAATTTTTAGGAATAGGGATAAGGAGAATACAACTGCAACTATAAAACATGATTTAGGTTCTAATTCTGGAGATGAAACAAAGATAAAAAAGATGGGTTTGAAAGGTAAGGACATTGAAAATACTAGTTCTTCAAGTTGTATCAATGATACTCAATATGAAAAAACAAGAATTGAGCTTTTCCATAATAGAGTTATTTCAAAGCAACCCAAGATAGACACACTATTTTATAGTGGTTCACAAGAAAATATTATTTCAGAAGACATTGTAAAAAATTTAAATTTAGATACCATTCCACATCCTAGACCATATCATTTAGTTTGGGTATGTGAGAATGCAAAATTTCAAGTTACAAGGAGGTGCATCCTTAGACTTGGAATCACTGCAAACTTTCTTGATGAAGGTCGCCCTTGATGTAGTTTCTCTTGATATATGTGGTATAGTTTTGGGAAGCCCATATCTTTATGATAAGAGATAAATATTTCATTTCCATGAGAATAAGTATCACTTGTTCAAGAATGGTATTGAGTGAATTGTTAGAGTGCACAGTTATAATATGAGTTTGTCTCTTATGAATGCTGGACAAATGAAGAGAAATTTTAATGCTAGTCAAAAAATTTCATTATTAATGTTCAAGCATAAAGATGTTGTGAATGAATTATTTCAAGGAGATTAATCAAATATAAAATATAATTTGATTGATGTTGCTAATTAATTTGATAATATGTTTCAGGAGTCTAACATGTTTCCTCCTAAAAGAGGTAAACAATATGAAGTAAATTTGCAGCAACATGCATCATTGTTGAACAGTGGTGTGAACAAGATGCCATTGTTAGAGAGTGCAGAGGTCAAAGAGAAAATGCAAAAGAAATTTTACAAAGAGGAAATTGGTTCTAAAATTTCTTCTTATGGGTTTCATAATGTTGTGGCTTTTAGAATGGATGGAACATGGCGATGGCGATCACATTTGGTGAGAAGAATCATCATGTCGTCATTGTTCAAGGTGAGAAGAATTTAAGATTGTTTAAGTTTACTTTTATTGGCGACCAATGAGGGATTTTTTTTATTCCTTCAAGGGAAGTTTTTTGTTCTGCATATTCTGGTAAATTGCAGCAAGATGTCATCTCTGACAACAAAATTAGGGAAAATGATGTATTTTCATGAAAAGCTCAAAGTGTCGAGTTCAAGAAAAATTCAATGGATTAAGGCTGGAAGGGTGAGGGAGTTGTACCATCATCTATTTTTTGATTGATAAAGATATTTTGGAGGTCAAAAATCTTCCAGTGGGGAGGAATGATCTGGCGGATCAGTTTAATGCTCAAAATTCAAATTTCTCAGAATTTTTCAAAACTAGTGCCAATGCATAGATCTCATCGCCTTGAATCTGGCACAACTCATTTCAATCAAATCTGAGATCGGATGCTCCCAATATCGTGTTCTGTCCATTTTGGTAAAAAATAAAATTTTTTATTTTGGGTTGCAGGGATTCCCACTTAGCAGACCGTACTACTGACTAGACCATGACATGGCAGGGTTATTGTCCTTCATTTTCCAATTCCTATTTAACACTTGGCAGGATCTTATTGGTGTGATTTGGTGTTGTTTTTTTGGTTCATTAGGTTTTTGGGTGGACCAATCAGAGAAAGCTATGTGGGCCAAAGAGAAGCTACCACATGGCCTCCTAATGGCCAAGAATGTTTTTTTATGGAGGCTGATAAACCCATGGGATTTGAGCACGATACCTCCTACCAAACAATAATACCTCCTATTGCACCACCCACATTGTTTCTTAAACTATATAGTAGGCCACCCCTTTTTAAAGTACAGCTATAGGGGTCTATGCATACAACTGCGGACTTCCTAAGGTCTCCATGCACACAAATGCAGGAGCCTTTTCCTCTAACCCAAAAACAAAATCTGACTCAAATAAATCTTATAATAAATGCATCATTCAACTTTTACTTTCATCCTATGACTTCTATATAGACTCCTTATATAGATTTGGAATTTACAATACCATGTTCCAAAACCATGGGTGGAGTCCAACATTCATAAAATATCCCATCACATTACATAATAAGGGGCTTTGACCCACCCCAAAGCCCCTCTGACTCACAATAGTCTTTGCGCTTCACGGGCCGCTCCTTGATCTGCAGAGTCTTTCCTTGCTTTCTTACTTTGCGGGGATCCCAGCTCCAACAAGCCCCTAACACAAAACTATGACTCTTCCTGAGTCACAACAAGGGTGAACCATATATCCTCGCTTTGATGCCACTCAAGGCATCCTTCAATAGTTTAACTGCTTCAACGCACTATTTCTCAAATTCTTCGATGTCTTTGAGCAACCTCTCTATGACCTTATTAGCTTCCCTCTGCTCAAGTTATTTTTGTGTGTCACGCATAGTTTTAGTTTCTTATATACAATTTGGGAGAGATGGCTTTCCTCAGCTTCCCATGGCTTCATCCTATATGCAAGTAGCTTCTCCTTTCTTTGTAACGCATCAACCTGCTCTTGCAAATATTTAACTTCTTTGAGATGGTTAATCCGCTGTAGTGGCGCTAAGGTATTTGTATTGACCTTGATCTGATCCAGCTGTTCCAGTTTTTCACGCATTTTGGCCTCAATATTATGCACCTTAGGGTCCTCTTGCAGTGAGGACCATACATCCAAAGCCTCCCCAAATATATTCGCACAATATTTTATGCAGGACTTGATCTGTTCTATGGTCATTTTCAACTCCACTATGCACTACTCCCTAATATCTGGTAGAGTGGTAGGCTAGAATTGTAGCTGCAAATAGACGATTTTCATTTCCATTTCTATATGGATTTCATCAAATTTTTCCTTCGAGTCTTTGACAGTGGTGTCCAAATTAGCCACTTTTTCCTCAAGCACAGTTGTGACCTGAATTTCAAGCTCTGGTAGCTCACTACATGCCTTGGATATAGCCTCCTCTAGCTCCTGCCATTGCACTTACTCAGCCTTGTGATCTTGGACAATGATTTGTTTCTTTGTAGCCATGCTCTAGTGTTTCTCTTGGACATCTTGAATAACCAAAAGGGTGTGCTATTCCATTATCTTTAATTCCTCAGAATTTCCCTGATGGAACTCATGCAGGGCCTATAATGGCATCAGGACAAGATTTAATGTTGTGTCCTGCCATCAGACTACCTTCTTCATTCGCCCTATTGTATAGAAATGTAGTGTGCCTATAGGAATAGGCATTGTGAGAGTATCAAAAGTCAGTACCAACTCCTGCATAATTGTACTTGTTCTATTTGATGCCCCGTTGGGTGGAACCGCGTTCGCTTACAATGTGGTCGCCTACACCTACAATTCTTGCAATAATTTGTGTAAATCTTCGAGAACTTTCCTGTATTGCTCTTCTATGTTGCCCCAAAAATCCTCATTAACCACATTCTCAACATCCCCTATTTCATCAATGTCCCCCTCAGTGAGGACCATGTTGGTTGGACCAGTGGATCTTTCGAACTTGACCTTCTTTCATGTGCCACCCTTTTGTGGCTACCTTCTCTTGGTGGTCAAAGGGGAGGAGGGGTCCAATGGATCAGTGCCCAGATCACTGCCAAGAATATCATCCCCTCTAGTCTCCAGAGTCTCTGCTTCAATACTCTTCTGCACTATTGGTGTAGTGGTCTTTGCCCCACTCGTTCCTGCCTGCTCCTCACCTTTAGACACAGATTTAACCAAGCAGTTGGCCATCGGCTAATGATGGCTTATATGTCCTCCTCTTCGACCATGTATGGAAGCTCGTGCCAGACTCCCACGAGGTCCTTTTTTTCTTGAATGTGGATATGATGTAAGTCCCCTTTGAAATCTGCAACATGTCGATATTAATCCACAATTCTTGGTGATAACCGGAGCTTTTGGTTGATCACTGTCCGTGAGCTCATCTCAACTCCGACCAAAAAAACATTATTGGACATAACCTTGGCAGGATTTGTTGAATGCCATAGTGAAGCATATCTAGTTGCTTTGCATAGGTCGGGGTCTGCAATATTGAAATACGATGCTTTAGGTTCCCTCCATTCCATCAAAGAAATAACATGCAAGAGCTACGTGTAGTGGAACTGCTTGCCTTCTTCCTGCGTTTCTTTGCAATCCGAAAAGAATTCTGTACATAAGTAGCCAACTTAGTTTTATACAATTCCCTTGGCACATTCAGAAGCTAAAGCTATGATGAAAGTAGAAGCCTCCTCTCCGTGACTCTTCCACATAATATTACCGTCAAGTATGTGCATGATGAAGCACACAATTATGTCAGAAATGGAGTTAATGAGATAACCACTGGTCCCCTTGTTTATATCATACTCATTATTCATCTTGTCTTCCAACTATTTGTCCTGGTTCTTACCCACAAAAGCATTTGCAGGGTCCACCCTAAGACAAGGAAGGGTCATAATTATTCTGATGAGAATCTCGATAATGGGGATATTCCTCCCCAACCATATTCAGTCATCATGCACCAGGGCTAGAAATTGGTGCACACAAATGGTATTGATGGTAATTGACCCAAAATGTGGCACATAAAGCATGTTCAGTATCCCTGATTGTTGGATACCCTTCACCCATTTCATTGGTTCTAATCAGGTGACTTTGTCTTGGTAGGACTATGGGTGCAGCTACCTACGAGGCTCGAATTTGGGGTATTTTCTCTGGTTATTAAAATCCCAATCCTCCATTCTAAGATGAGGCACTGTTATGAAACCAACTCCCAAAATATAAGAAAAGAGAGATCAACACCTTATAAACTAGCCACTTCGAGGGGGGAACCTCCTTTACATTATATAAATGAACAATTCTTGGATGATACAAATGACAAAACCTCCTTTCTATATATAGGAGTCCATGGGGTCACAATATAATCCTAGCTGACCTAACAATAATAATGTAAGAGAACAACATAATAATGGTGGATTTTTATGGGGCACAATAATAACAATATGGGGGCTACATGGGTACAACAATAACAATAAAGGGGCTACACTAACAATAAGGGACTACACTAGTGAACTAGGGATGTAACATGCCCATCTCCTTCAAAAAAGTGTTTTCCTCAATGCCTAAGTAGATCTAGATGCTTTTGTATAAAATTCTCGCCCTCCCATGTGGAATCTTCAGTGGGTAAGTTCTTCCACTTGATGAGATACTCTGGAATTGATCGATTTCATAGCTATTGAGTTCTTGTTCCTATGATTGCTTCAAGTTCCAATATGATTTTTCATTCCTCATCAAGTTCTGGAAATATTGTTTGAACTAGAAGTTTGTCACCTATAACGTTATTTAAGCATGAAACATGGAAAAATGGGTGTACTCGAGATGAAGTAGGAATATCCAATTTTTATGTCGTAGTACCAATATTTTGCAACACCTTATAAGGACCATAGTACCTTGGCGATAATATATTATCCTTCTTAGCTTTCTTGAGGGAATTTTTTTTGTATGGTTGTAGCCGTAAAACTACCGATTCTCCTACATCAAAACTTCTCTCGCTACGATGTTGATATGCCTGTTGTTTCATTCAATTTTGTGCCAAATTTAGGTTATCCTTTAAGAGTTGGAAAACTTGTTATTTATGCTCGATGTGATATTCCACTCCTTGAACCTTAGAATTTTCTCTTAAATATTTTGTGATGTACGGTGGATGATATCTATAAAGTGCCATAAATGGGGTCATTTTTTTTGTAGTATGGAAGGAAGTTTTATACCACCATTCAACCAAAGGTAACCATTTGACCCATTGTGTTTGTTTATCAGATACAAAACAACGAAGATATCCTTCCAAACATTTGTTCACTATCTCAGTTTTATGATTGGATTGAGGATGATAAGATGAGCTATGAGCTAGTTGAGTACCCAAACAAGAAAATAATTTCATCCAAAAATTTCCGGTAAAAATGGGATCTATGTCGCTTACAATAATTTGAGTTTCCATGTAGATTTTGAATTGTTTCCATAAAAGCAGTAGCAACTGTACTTTCTATAAATGGATGAGATGATGAACAAAAGTGTGCATACTTGGTAAGTCTATCAACTACCACCATGATGACACTCTTTCCTTTGGACTTAGGTAAACTTATGATAAAATCCATTGAAACCTCCTCCCAATGTTGACTTGGAATGGATAAAGGTTGTAGAAGACACAAGGTATTAATTGTATAAACTTTATTTTTCTTGCAAACCAAGGATTCCGTCACAAACTTTTGAATATAAGATTTAAGGCCATCCCAAAAAAAAAAAATTCTTCACCTTGTGGTAATTTTAAAAAAATCTTGAGTGACCTCGTAAGGTAGAGGTGTGCAATTACAAAAGAATTTTGTTTTTTAGTTGGGAATTATTAAAAATATATAAGCGATATTTTTACCATAAGAAATCATTGTTATGAAACCAAATCCGAAAATAGAAGAAAAGAGAGATCAAAGCCTTAGAAATCAACCACTTCGAGAGGGTAACCTCCAATACATTACATAAATGAACAATTCTTGGATGATACAAATGAAAAAACCTACTTCTATATATAGCAGTCCATGGGATCACAATATAATCCTAGCCAACCTAACAATAATACTGTAAGGGCACAATAATAACAATATTGGGGTTACAGGGGTACAACAATAACAATAAGGGGGTTACACTAACAATAGTAAGGGACTATACTAGTAATATAGGGACCTAACATGCCCCTCTCCTTCAAAAAAGTGTTGTCCTCAACGCTTGAGTAGCTCCGGATGCTTTTGTATAAAATTCTCATCCTCCCATGTAGAATATTCAGTGGGTAAGTTCTTCCACTTGATGAGATACTTTGAAATTGATCGATTTCGTAGCCGTCGAGTTCTTGATTCCTTGACTGCTTCAGGTTCCAATATGATATTTCCTTCCTCATCAAGTTCTTGCAATATTGTTTGAACTGGAAGTTTGTCACCTATAACCTTATTTAAGCATGAAACATTGAAAACTGGGTGCACTCAGGAAGATTTAGGAAGCTCCAATTTGTTTTCCATAGTACCAATATTTTGCAACACCTTGTAAGGACCATATTACTTTGGCTATAATTTATTATCCTTCTTAGCTTGCTTGAGGGACATTTGTTTGTATGGTTGTAGCCGTAAAAATACCCAGTCTCCTACATCAAAACTTCTCTCGCTGCGATGTTGATATGCCTGTTGTTTCATTCGATTTTGTGCCAAATTCAGGGTATCCTTTAAGAGTTGGAGAACTTCTTGTTGATGTTCGATGTGATCTTCCACTGCTTGAACGTTAGAATTTTCTCTTAAAGATGATGTGATGGACAGTGGATGATATCCATAAAGTGCCATAAATGGGGTCATTTTTGTTGGAGTATGGAAGGAAGTGTTATACCACCATTCAGCGAGAGGTAACCACTTGACCCAGTGTGCTTGCTTATCAAATACAAAACAACGAAGATACCCTTCCAAACATTTATTCACTATCTCTGTTTCACCATCGGATTGAGGATGGTAAGATGAGCTATGAGCTAGTTGAGTACCCAAACAAGAAAATAATTCCGTCCAAAAAATTCCTGTAAAAATGGGATTTTTGTCACTTACAATAATCTTTGATTTTCCATGTAGCTTTTGAATTGTTTCCGTAAATGTAGTAGCAACTGTACTCGCTTTAAATGGATGAGATAATGCACAAAAGTGTGCATACTTGGTAAGTCTATTAACTACCACCATGATGACACTCCTTCCTTCGGACTTAGGTAAACCTGTGATAAAATCCATTGAAATCTCCTCCCAACGTTGACTTGGAATGGATAAAGGTTGTAGAAGACCAGGATTCTTAATTGTCTCAACTTTATTTTTTTGGAAAACCAAAAATTCTACCACAAACTTTTGAATATCATATTTAAGGCCATCCCAAAAAAATTCTTTCTTCACCCTGTGGTAAGTTTTTTAAAATCTTGAGTGTCCTCCTAAAGGAGAAGTGTACAATTCCAAAAGCATATTTTGTTTTAGTTGGGAATTGTTTCAAATATATATGCAATGTTTGTACCATAAGAAATCATTTTTCCAACCAAATTTATTATATGTACTAGGATCTTGCCGCAAATTTTGAATGAGTTTCCACACTTCTTCATCCTTCTTCCATTCATCTCTTCCTTCGGTTATCCAATCTGGTTGGATAATAGAAATGGAACAAAGCAATGCTTCCACCTCTTCATCCTTTCTTGAGAGTGCATCTACAACAACATTTATCTTCCCTTTTTTGTAGATGATTTGAAAGTCATAATCAAACATCTTTGTGGCCCATTTTTTCTACTCTTCTGAAGATAGTATTTGTTTCAAAAAAAATTTAAGACTATCATGATCAATTTTTACCTTGAAGTGTCTTCCCATTAGGTAAGGTTGCAATTTCTTTAGTGCATGTAGTATTGACAACATTTCCTTCTCATAAATATCCTTTTGTAAATAATTTCCTTTGATTGGACGAATTTCAAAAGAAATGGGTCTTCATTCTTGCATTAAAACAACACTAATTCCATTTCCTGAGGCATCACATTCCACAGTAAAGGTTTTTGTGAAGTCTGGTGTAGCTAAGATCGGTGTTTGTCACATTGCCTCTTTAAGATGTTCAAAGGCCTTAATTGCTTCAGGAGTCCGTGAAAATGCATCTTTATTCAATAATGTTGCTAGAGGTGCTGATATTTTCCCATAATTCTTAACAAACTTGCAATAATACTCTGTTAACCCAAGAAATCCTCGCAATTTCTTTATGGTTGCGGGGACTTTCCATTCCTTAATGGCTTTAATTTTGTTAGGGTCTACCTTAACACCTCCTGAGATACAATATGACCCAGATATTCCACCTTTGGTACTCCAAAGAAACATTTGGATGTTTTTGCATATAATTGTTTCTCCTCCAACAGTTTGAGCACCCTGTCAACATGTTGAACATGATCCTTCCAAGACCTGTTGTAGATTAGTATATCATCAAAAAATACTAGCACAAATTTTCTAAGGAAGGGCTTGAAAATGTAATTCATCAACCCTTGAAATGTAGAAGGTGCATTGGTAAGGCCAAAAGGTAGGACCAAAAATTCATAATGACCCTCATGAGTTTAAAATGTTATTTTCAGAATATCTTCCTTCTTCATTCTAATTTTATGATATCTTGAACGAAGATCCAACTTGGTAAAACAAATTGCTCCATGTAATTCATCCAATAATTCATCAATCACATGAATGGAAAATTTATCTTTAATAGTGAGCTTATTGAGCTCCTTATAATTTGGACACATGCACCATGATCCATCCTTCTTGTCCACCAATATGACTGGAGCAGAGAAAGAACTTTCACTAGGTTGAATTATACCAGCCTCTAACATTTCTGTAATCATGCGTTCAATTTCGCTCTTTTGGAAATAAGGATATATGTAAGGCCTGATGTTTGGAGGAACAGTTACTGGAATCAATGAATAGCATGATCATGATCATGAATAGGTGGGTGTCCTTTGGGAGTTTCAAACACCTTGGAATGATTGTCCAAGACTTTTTGGAGATCTAGAGAAATAGATGATTTTGATGTTGGAACTTCTAGTGAGCATAATTGTGCAATTACGCCTCGTTGTTATTTCTTTAGAAGCTTTGTCATGAAATTAGAGCTTATTATCTTTCCCTGCTTCCCTACGATAACCCGTGATTCGAATTCCTTTCCTTCCGAAAACAATTTCAGGAAAATTTCTTGAAAATTAAAAGATGTTGTCCCCAAATATTGTAACCATTGTACTCCTAGTACAACATCAGCACCTCCCATTGGAATGGAAAGAATTGGACTATTCAATACATATTCCCCCATGGTTAGCTTGATATTATGACATTTTCCAGAGAAATTTATAGTTCCTCCATTTGCAACCATCACTTGGCATTCTGGTGCTGGGTATAGGAAACAATTCAATTCCTTGGCTACCTTACAATGAATAAAATTATGGGTACTACCCGAATCAATCAACACTATTACCTTTTTATTCTTGATATGTCCTTCTATCTTGAGATTTTTAGGAGTGGTAATACCTACCAATGCATTACATGATATGGTCAGACTCATTTCTTCTTCTTCTAGAGTTGGTTCCTTGTGTATATCCTCTTCTTTTGAAGTTTCTTGTTCATTTTCTTCCTCCTCTTCACAATCTATGTAAAATAATTTCTTCTCAACACACTTATGACCTTTAGTGTATTTGCTATCACAACTATAGAAAAGTCCTTTTTCTCTTTTTTCTTCCAATTTTTGTGGTGTCAACCTTAAAGGTTGTGGAAGTCTAAGAGTAGCAACACTTCCATATTTATATATGTTAGTGGCAGGCTTCCTTGTCGCCATAATTTTACATTCAATTTTTCTTGCCAATCTGAATGCCTTCTCCAATGAATCAGGTTCCCAAATGCGCACTTCATGTTGGATGTTATCCTTTAAAGTCCCTATGAATACATCAATCATGTGTTCCTATGGAATATCAGTTACCCTTATATTCAATTTTTGGAAGTCCTCAATGTGCTTCACCATTGAACCCTTTTGTTTGAGATTTATCAATTGGCTAAAGAAGGTGTTTCTCTTTGTATCCTCATAATGTGCTATCATTTCCTTCATAAAAATTGACCAAGTGAAAAAAAATTTACTGGAGAAAAGCCATTGATACCATACAAATGTATTTTGTTCTAAATGTAAAGTCGCTATGTGTACCTTTTGTGTGTTTTGCACATTATTGAGATCAAAATATTGCTCCATTTGTAGTATCGATGTTACAGGATCCTTGCCATCAAACTTCATCATATCCATATTTGGAATATGGTGGTTCTTCCATCCAACATTAGAGTTTATAAAATCACGATTCACATTTATTTTGTTCTCGTCACAAGTTTCCTCTACTATCTTTTCGCCATTAGGAAACATTTCTTGTATCAAGTTTGTCAAACCTTCTATGTCTTCTTTTAGATCATTCTTAATGTTTTCCATGTTTTCTTTCATTTTTTCTTCCATGTCATCCATCTTAGATTCCATGCCATCTATCTTAGCTTCCACACCTTTCTTCAAAACTTCCATTTCATTTTTTGTTTCTCTTTGCGAGAGTGACATTGGTGCACTTTCTCTTGTAATTTTGACATGTCATGTTGTAGTTATTCGTCTTCATGAATCATAGTAGAGCCTTATAAAGGCTTAATGGGTGTTGAATTCTTTTTAAGAGGAATTTTAGAACCCAATACTGATATCTATTCTACAATATTCCCTTGGAATCAATTCAAACTGATTTTTCACACAAGACTTATGCAATTCGAAAAACAAATACACACCTTTTTCTTGCTCTTAAGGAGCTCGATAATTAAATTAAATTATCTCTATAATTTCAGGCCCTAAATATCTGAAATTCGGCCCTGTAGTAGCTCTCTAAATCTTCTTTCAAATTCCATAGGTCCGACTTGATTTGGATTCTTCAAGATAAATTTATGCCCAATCTCCCACAATGACCTAATTATGGACTGTTTCAGTAGAGATAATTGTACAGTGTGCCACGTGTCAATGTTTCCTCCTGCGGCTCTAAAATTTATACAAAGGAAACTATAGTCTATGTACTTACAGCCACTTTTTACATAATTGCAATCTGATGCTTAGAGAGAGATTTATGACGATTTTCCCATGGCCACCTCTTTGAGATGAAATTCAGGAGCCTGAAAAAACCCTAAATTCCACATATCATAGCTCCAAAAATATTGTCAACCAAGATTTGAAATTTTACAGGAGGTTCCTTAGGATTACGACTTCGATCTATAAAAATTCATCTTCTAAACCTTCATAGAAATAAATTTATAGCGCACATGCGTAATTTGATGATATCAATATATAAAAAATACATTTGTATGTATTCTAATTTAATTTATAGTGCACATGATATTTATAAATTTATCTTTAATAGTGATCTTATTGAGCTCCCTATAATCCGGACACATGTGCCATGATCCATCCTTCTTGTGAACCAATACTACTAGAGCAAAGAAAGAAATTTAACTAGGTTGAATTATACCAACCTCTAACATATCTTCAATCATACTTTCAATTTCACTCTTTTGGACATAAGGATATCTATAAGGCCTGATGTTTGGAGGAACACTTCCTGGAATCAAATGAATAGCATGATCATGATCATGAATAGGTGCAAGTCCTTTGGGAGTTTAAAACACCATGGAATGATTGTCCAAGAATTTTTGGAGATCTGGAGAAAAATATTATTTTGATGTTGGAACTTCTAGTGAGCATAATTGTGCAATTATGACTTGTTGTTCTTTCTTCTAAAAAATTTTCATGACATTAGAGCTTATTATCTTTCCCGACCTCCCTATGATACCCCATAATTCAATTTCCTTTCCTTCTAAAAAACGTTTCAAGAAAAGTTCTTGAAAATTAAAATCTATTGTCCCCAAAGATTGTAACCATTATACTCCTAGTACAACATCAACACCTCCCATTGTAATGGAAAGCATTGGACTATTCAATACATATTCCCCCATGGTTATCTTGATATTATGGAATTTTCCAGAGCAATTTATAGTTCCTCCATTTATAGACACTTTGGTGTTGGGTATAGGAAGCAACTCAATTCCTTTTCTACCTTACAATGAATAAAAATATGGGTACTACCCAAATCAATCGACACTATTACCTTTTTATTCTTGATATGTACTTATATATTGAGAGTTTGAGGAGTGGTGATTCTCGCCAATTCAATACAGGATATTGTCAGACTCATTTCTTCTTTCTCTAGGGTTGGTTCTTGGTGTATATTATCTTCTTTTGAAGTTTATTGTTCATTTTCTTCTTCCTCTTCACAATCTATGTAAAATAATTTCTTTTCAGCACACTTATGACCTTTAGTGTATTTTCTATCACAACTATAGCAACGCCATTTTTCTATGTTTTCTTCCAATTTTTGTGGTGTCAACCTTGTAGGTTATGGAAGTCTAGGAGTAGAAACACTTCCATCTTCAAGATGTGAGTGGTAGGCTTCCTTGTTTCCATAATTTTACATTCATTTTTTCTTGCCAACTTGAATGCCTTCTCCAATGAATCAGGTTCCCAAAGGCGAACCTCATGTTGACTTCTTTCCTTTAAAATCCCTATGAAGACATAAATCATGTGTTCCTCTTGAATATCAGCTACCCTTATATTCAATTTTTGGAAGTCCTCAATGTGCTCCACCACTGAACCCTTTTGTTTGAGATTTATCAATTGGCTAGTGTTTCTCTTTGTATCTTCATAATGTGCTATTATTTCCTCCATAAAATTTGACCAATTTATTATTATTATCCAATTTTAAGGTCACGACCAAGCCAGACACCAAATTGGTGTATGAGACCCCCTTGTTTGTGGGACAAGGGACCCACCTCTACGAAGGCATACATACTCTAACCCCCTCTGGTTTTGAACCTGTGACCTCTTAGGAGGAAACACATGCTCTTAACCATTAGGCCCACTCAAAGCTGTCGATTACATACAAATGTATTTTTTTCTAAATATAAGGTTGCAATGCGTAACTTTTGTGTGTTTTCCACATTATTGAGATCAAAATATTGCCCCATCTGTAGTATCCATGTTACGGGATCCTTTCCATCAAAATTCCTCATATTGATATTTGGAATATGGTGAGTCTTCAATCCAACATTAAAGTTTATGAAATCACAATTAACATTTATTTTTTCTCAGCATGATTTTCCTCTACTTCCTTTTCGCCATTAAGAATCATTTCTTGTAACAACTTTGTCAAACCTTTCAGGTCTTCTTTGAGATTATTCTTCATATCTTCCATTTTTTCTTCCATGTCTTCCATGCCATTCTTCAAACCATCCATATTAGCTTCCATTCCTTTCTTCAAAACTTCCATTTCATTTTTTGTTTCTCTTTGCGAGCGAAAGTTGTTGCACTTGCTCTTGTAATTTTGATGTATCATGTTACAATTCTTCCTCTTCATGAGTCAGAGTAGAGCCTTGTTGAATTATTTTTAGGGGGGGTTTAGAACTCAATAGTGATATCTATGCTTCAATATTCCCTTGGAATCACTTCAAACTAATTTTTCAAATAAGACTGATGCAATTTGAAAACAAATACAAACTTTTCTCTTTCTTTTGAGGAGCTCAATATTGAAACTGATGTATCTCTATAATTTCAGATCCCCAATATTTAATATTTGGTCTTGTAATAGCCCTCTAGGTCTTCTTTCCAATGCCATGGGTCTCAGATAATTTGGATTCTTCAATACAAATTTATGCCCAATCTCCCACAATGGCCTAATTATGGACTGGTTTAGTAGTGCGAACTTGTACAACATGCAATGTGTCACTATTTCCTCTTTCGGCTCTGAAATTGATACATAGAAAAGTAAAATCCATTTGATTTCGACCAATTTTTATAGAGTTCCAATTCGATGCTCAGAGAGAGAGATATGACGATTTTACCAAGGTCACCTCCTTGAGAATAAATTCGGGAGCTTGCAAAAACCCTAACTTCCACAGATCATATCTCTGAAACTATTGTGAACCAAGATTTGAAATTTTTAGAAAAACTTCCTCAGGATTTCTTCACAAACGGGCTACCTATTTGAAGCAGTAAAAACCTATAATCCAAAGCTCTGATACCTTATGAAATCATCTCCGAAAATAGAATAAAAGAGAGATCAACACCCTATAAATAAGCCACTTTGAGGGGGAAACCTCCTTCAAATTACATAAATGAAAAATTCTTGGATGATACAAATGAAAAAACCTCCTTTCTATATATAGGAGTCCCTGGGGTCACAATATAATCCTAGTTGACCTAACAATAATAATGTAAGGGAACAACAATAATAATAATGGCTTTTTATGGGGCACAATAAAAACAATATGGGGGCTACAGGGGTATAAGAATAACAATAACGGGGATACACTAACAACAATAAGGGACTACACTAGTATTATATGGATCTAACAGGAACCTTGGCCAACAACTCTCCTTCCATCGGTACCTCATCTAGAATCAATAGTGTAAACACCTAGTCCTTTATTGTGTCAGGTCCTTTCACCAGCTTCTTGGCCTCAGGCTTCTAGGGGAAAATATAAGGAGGCAACCTAGAGAGAGGCACAACCTCCTCAGTGTCAACTTCCTCTCATGTTCTTTCCTCTTCTACTTCTTCTTCATTTAATTCGACCTCCATGGCTTTTTACTTCTACCACTCATGAGCCCCCTTACTCCATTGTTCCTTCGTGAGTTTCTTCCAGGGAAAGGATCTCAGAATTGGTTTCTTAGGCTTTGTGTATGGTGCTACACCTACAGTCTTATGTCCTCTAGGTGACCTTGGCCCTATGGTGGTTAATAGCGATGTGGATGTCATTGCTTTGTCGAAACCAGGCCAGATTGTGTGCCTGAGTCCTTCCTTGATCAATTCTTCTCTGAAGGCTTCAAATTTGTAATCTAGCATGCAAAAACTCGCTTGACACTCTTGCAAATTATAATTATCTCTTCTAACACTTAACACAAAAATTGTTCCAATTGAGGGTGGGATCTTATATTTATAGAAAATTTGAAATTTGAACCTCATCATCGCCCTTAGAAGCTCCTCATAAATGCTTCTTTGGAGGCATATTTTGATATATATGCCAATTAAATGCACTCTTCCTACTCCTCCTAAAGGTCAAGTCATTTTCCAATCCACTTTTACTGTTCCAATGGTCACTTTCTACGGGAACTCCACGAAGGTCGGTCCTACGACGCAATCTTGCCTCTCTAGGCGCAATAACCTCCAACTGTGCTCTCAATCCATCTTCCGCATAGTACTTTGACTATGCTGAATCCATCCTTCACCATACTCTATCTACATCTATTCATCTCAGCATTCGAGATGTCCTCCCCCAACACAAGTTTGTTGATAGGGTCTATCTAATCTGTCTAAACCAATGTCCTTGGATCCTTGGTGATACGAAGTACTCCTACTTTCATTTCTTGAAGAGCCTCATTAATTCCTTCCCACCCATTAGTGAAGCTATATGTTAATAATAATCCTTCTATCATCTAATTCTAGTCCACAATTCCATGGCACAACTTTGTTTCCAGATACCATTGCTGAAGTATCACCTCTAAGGAATGAAAGAACATGTGCACCCATTTTTTCTGAGGTTCGATGCCCCAAGCTTCAGTGCAACGAGCCAAGTGTTTGCGAGGATCCTTTGGACCATCATACCTCTCTACGATCTTCATATCAACCTGACCAAATCGCAGCCTTATCCTCTTGCAAAAAATTGTCCATCCTCCTAAACTTTCTCTTTGCGCGCTCCACCATTGGGCTGGAGAAGACCTTAATGCGAAGTCCAAATCTTCATACCTCTCTTCTTCAGGCACATTTTTCTCAATTTCTTTTATAAATAAGACACCGTCCCCCGTTACATCATAAAAAGGTAAGTCATGTAATTATGATCTGACACATCACAGAGAATTGGTCACCCTGTTACAATGCTTAGTAGTCACTTCATGCAAATGGTTTTGTCGATGCTCCAATTCCTCATCTGAATCATAAATGAACGAACTATCGTGATCCCAACAAATCCTACCATCCGTGGTGGGAATTATCTAGTCTTCATCTTGCACAGTAAGCCTATATATCTGATCAATATCAGCATCCCCATACTAATGTTGGACAAGCTCTGTATAGCACACACCCTTGGAAGGATCTAATGGCACAACAACTCGGGTACCATTCTGTTCAAATATCATCTGCCTCTTCTTCAGGTTGATTATAGTGTCCAGGTCATAATCCCAAAAAACCCAAATAATGTAGGATATGGGTTACTGTCATCAACAATCTCAATCACTTCGAAGTCAACCAACATGCCAGTGCCATCAATATCCTTGCTAATCCTCTGAAATTGCCCCACATGAATGATCTTTAGTTTTTTTTCCATCCACAGCTGAATTGGAAACCATTGTAGCCTAGTACTTCCCATCCGCTCCCATGTCTTCTTTGGTAGAATGTTGGCATCTGATCCTAGATCTAGAATGACTTGATCCACCTCATAATCTCTGATCTGCGCAGTCATGCACATCTCTCGACCAATTATTTTCTTGCTCTTGTATAATTTTGATGCAGGAACATCATGGTTCCAAAATTTGTACATTTAGTAGAATTTATGGGTCTTGTGTTTTCAAGGGAGGTTGTTCCCTAAGTATTTAATTAATGTAATTTTCAATGTTTTGAGTGATTTTATGTGAGACATTTAGAATAGGATTTAATTACATATTGTGGGGCATATTTGTAAATGTTCTCGAATGTAGGAGAACATGAGAGATTTAGGCTTGTTGAGATTTCAAAGGGATTGTGAATCCTAGACTTAGGAATTAGTTGATGATTTTGTGGATTTAAAGGATTCTTAAGATTTAGTTGAGAAGATCGAGCATCTGAACCAGAATTGGTTGGAGAACCTATTGTATATATATTTGTAAAGTCTCAAAGGCATAGGGACCATTATTCTTAGATAGATAATAGAATAAATATGATTGTAAGCCTACGGGCAAAGACCAAGAAGTAGTGTTGAGAGGCCACTGATATAGAAAATCAGGCCGAGAAGGAATTCATTGTGTAAATATAAAAAATCTATTCTGAGTTGTGCAGAGTATGTTGTGTTGATGAATTTCTTATTGTGTTTATAAATTATAGGATTTAAGTGTGAACGACATAATTATACATATTATAGGTGTGCAGGTGAGTTCTAAAAGAACTAGACAATGAGCTAAAAAGTGTACAACGGTTAGATAGTTCTAAGTATGAACTAGATCAAAGTTCAGGAGAGAATAGCTCTACAGAATACTTAATAAGCTTATGAGAGTTATGCTGTTGGGAAAAAAATTAGTAATTATGATCATTTTTCGTTAAAGGAACGTATGCAGGCCTGTTGAATGAAACAATGTTCATTATTGAAGAAATTGTATAGATTTCCTGAAGTCAGAGAACTGGCATATTTTTCTTAAAACTTAAGATTTTTGGAGGAATCGTAAAGGGGAAAATAGATGTTCAGAATCAAAGCGCAAAATTGAAGCAGAGATATGGATGGTGGATATCATAGCACATAAATGCAATTTAGGTGGATGGACAAGATTAGATCACAAGATCTAAGTTAGAGATAATCGATCAAGAATGGATATCACAAATAAACATACAAGAGAGTTAATGGATCTGAGGTTGTGAAAAGTGGCCACGTGTCAGCCATATGTTCCATCGCATATTGCATTCAGTAAAGGATATAAGTTTGAAATATGGTTAAACTTGCGAAGTTATGATACGATAAGATGTGGTTTGGAAATGCGATGCAAAGAGATCTGTGAAATGCAGTAAATATTGCACATCGCATGTGATACGGTGTAGCGGCGATTGTGTAATTGCAATAAGTTAAAGTTGTGAAGCTGCGACAAGGTAAGTTTTGGGATGCACGATGAAGCGCTAAAGGAAAGGGTTTGGTTTTGTGAAATGCCGTGTTGCACGGCTTATAAATTATGATATGTGATATATGTTATAATCATCGATGTGTGAAATTCTATATTCATTGATCTGTGAACTGTTATGTTTGCCGATTTGTGAAATCGGTAGATTAGCGATATTGTGCTGAGAATGCGATATGGTTTAAAAGTCGCAATGCGATAGAAATTGACGTTGGTGAGATTTACGATATGGAGGTTTGCGATGCGAGATTACACAGGGAATAGCCTTGGTAAATGTGTGGAATCTTGGTAAGCATGTAGAGTCATGTGAAAAATATGGAAGGGTAAGTTTAAAGATTTTATATGTGTTCCTGATGGTTTACGACATAATTCTATAATAAAATGTTTTATAATAGAACAAAGTAGGGATTTAAATTAAAGTGTTTATAACATAATGGTTTTGGATTTAAACCGGGGTACCACAAATCATGTGTTAATGATGATGTATTACGGGTAAGTTAAATACTTTCACTTAATAAATTTTAATGAATAATAAAATCCTGGGAATGGGTAGACATAGTTATGATTCTACGTATGTGGGTATTAGCGGCCTTATGGCTACATCATTTGGTATCAGAGCAGAATAAATTTCGCGTGAAATGGAAGGAGAATGCAAGTGTGATTGCGAAACAGAGGAGAAGAATTTAGAATGATAAATCTGAAAAGGTGGAGACAAGTTCAGAAAGAAAAGTTAGACAGTAAATTCTGACAAAGCGATGGTTGATTTCTTGTGAAAAGATGGAGATCCATTTGAAGTGTTGAAGAGTGGAAGTAGATTGCCTTGTGAAATCGTAGAGGTAGTGTTTTATGTTAGCTTTGGTTTGAGTTTTGCAGGTTGCATACAAAGGGGTAATATTTCAGCAAAGACAACAAGAGGAGCTGTAAAGAAAAGAAGATCCAGTTGTGTTCTTAAAGGTGGAGTAAATTGGATACTCTGAAGAAACTGGCAGTGAGCCTGAAGAATCCAGTTGAGGTTGGAAAAAAATAACAATTAAAGTTTTCTCTAGAGAAGAAGAATTGAAGCCTAGAAAGAATATAAAGGAGTTGCTCCATAGAGCTCCAAAGATAGAGAACCAGTGCTTGCCAAAATACCAAGTACAAAGGAGAGCTTGGTGAGCTAAGTGACAGCAGGAAGGACTTACTATTGTAGAGGCTCAGTACAGCTCATAGTGAGTGAGGAGCTCATGAATATGCAAAAGTAGATGACTACTAATAGTTATAACAGAGATTCAGTGGAAAGCCACAGTAGAAGGAAATATGCCAAGGTAAAGGACATAGAGGAGATGAGTCAAGAAGAGTTCGACAGGGAGAGAGATGAGATAAATTTCCATCTTGAATTATTGATGGATATGTTGCATAGAAATAAGGTAGACCAGAGGTATGGTTGGACTATGAGAAGAAAGTGAAATGGAATAGGCTACACGATAAGAGAAAGCAACAGGTGAATATATAGCTAATAGAAGAGCCTAGAAAGCTTGAGCAGAGATGTTCAATTGAAATTAGAGGAACTCAGAGAAGTTTAGTTGAAAATGGAAGTTTCCATTTGTGAAGCAGAACAGGGGGAAGATCCAGATGAAGATGAAGGCTGGAGATCTGTCAAAGATCTTATGAACTATTTTTATAATTCAAGACAGCATGAGGAAATGTGGACAAAGGTAACAGAAGAGGATATAAAGCCTTTTATTTTTTAATCTAATAATTTTGATGTGATTACAGGTTTTGCAGAGGATGGGTAGTATTTTGAAGTTGTCATAAAATTTGATGAAAGTATGGAAGAGTACCTTTCAGAAGATAAATACTCTAAAGTAAAGAATGATGGATAATGCCTCTTGAATGAGGAAATAATTGACTTTTTGCAACATAAAGAAATTAGTAATGAATTAATATTTGAAGTTGTTACAAAACAAGAACAATTTCTTGTGGAAGAAGGCAATGGAGTTCAGTCTGAAGAGCTGATATGTGAAACAACAGTTGAGACTATTGAGCCTTATAATTTTCAAACTGACAATTTGTGTATAAATGTAGGGATTATAAGTGATGATGAAGTACTTATGAAGTGTCAAAGAGAAATTGAATTACTAGAGTATTTTCTAAAAAACCAGAGTATGAAAGTGTGGTTGCAGAGGAAGAAGTTCAATACTGTTAACCAAAGCAGGGAGACATCCTTGGAACAGATGATGTGGAGGAGAGACTAGCTGACAGTCTTGAGAACTCCTTAAAGAATCATCATACTAATGTGCTGACAGAGGAGGAAATCTCATAGCAGCATGCTGAAATGTTTCTAGAGGAAGAAGAGACACTGAGACCTTATAATTTTGATTCTAATAACTGGTTTATGATTGCAGGTTCTGATGAATATATTGTTGCAAATACTAAAGAATATTTGGCACGGGATAACATATAAATAAATAAGGGAGAGGAAGATTCTGTGGAAGTGCTTAACCCATGAAACAAAGATATTAAATTGTTGGAAAGAATGTTGGAGAATCAAGATTGGGTGGAAGAGGAGATAACCATGGAAGAGGAAGAGAAATCTAAATTTCAATATTGGGAAACAAAAGAGCTTTTGGATAAACAAAAATTGGATATTGCAGAGGGAGATATATTAAGAGATATTCAGGAAGTTTGGGAGGTAGAAATGTCCAAAGAAATATCTACAACAGTATCTAAAGTAATTCAGATGCAAGGATCCTGAAGATATGCAGAATGTGGAGATGAAACAACTAGTAGACAACAACAACAAACTGGAGCAAGGAGGTAGAGGTAGTAATAAATGGCAGGGTGTGTACTAGCCCAAGGATATGCCAGACATGGATATTGAGGAACTATGGGATTTTATGATAAAACAGTCTAGATGGAGAAAATTGACAGCAGAATGGATGATCAATCAGAATTTGAAGCTAATTGAAAAGAGGAGAATGAACCAGAAGATAGAAAACATACATCAGCAACAGAAGTGCGAAGTATATGGACAACTACAAACTAAATTTTGGGACCCTCGAAGTTTTCTATCAACATATGAGGACACATGATCTAGATATCATGAATGTTTTCTACCTTGGGAGTCTGATGCAGGAGCATCATGGTTCCAAAATTTGTACATTTAGTAGAATTTATGGGTCTTGTGTTTTCAAGGGAGTTATTTCCCTAAGTATTTAATTAATTAAATTTCCAATGTTTTGAGTGATTTTATGTGAGACATTTAGAATAGGATTTAATTAAATACTGTGAGGCATATTTGTAAATGTTCTCGAATGTAGGAGAACATGAGAGATTTAGGCTAGTTGAGATTTCAAAGGGATTGTGAATCCTAGACTCAGGAATTAGTTGATGATTTTGTGGATTAGAGGATTCTTAGGATTTAGTTGAGAAGATTAATTATCTCAACCAGAATTAGTTGCAGAGCCTTTTGTATATGTGTGTGTGTGTGTGTGTGTGTGTAAAGCCTCAAAGGCATAGGGACCATTATTCTTAGATATATAATAGAAGAAATTTTATTGTAAGCCAATGGGAAGAGAGAGAGAAGTAGTGTTGAGAGGCCACTGATATAGAAAATCAGGTTGAGAAGGAATTCATTGTGTAAATATCTATTTGTAGATATAAAAACTCAAGTCTGAGTTGTGCAGAGTATGGTGTGTTGATGAATTTCTTATTGTGTTTATAAATTACAGGCTGTAAGTGAGAAAAACATAATTCTGTGTGTTATAGGTGTGCAGGTGAGTTCGAGAAGAAATATACATTGAACTAAAAAGTGTACTGTGGTCGGATTGTTCTAAGTATGAACTAGATCCAAGTTCAGGAGAGACTAGCTCTACAGAATACCGAACAAGCTTAGGAGAGTTATGCCGTGGAGAAAAAAAAATTAGTAATTAAGATCATTTATTTGTTAAAGGAACGTATGAGGGCCTAGTGAATGAGACAATGTTCATTATTGAAGAAATCGTATATATTTCCCAAAGATAGAGAATTGGCGTATTTTCCTTAAAACTTACGAGTTTTGGAGGAATCGTAAAGGGGAAAATAGATGGTAAGAATCAAAGTGCAGAATTGAAGCAGATATATCGATGGCAGAGATCATAGCACATAAATTCAAGTCATATGGATGGACAAGATTAGAACGTGAGATATAAGTTAGAGATAAGCGGTCAAGAATGGATATCAAAAATAAATATGCAAGAGAGTTAATGGATCGGAGGTTGTGAAGAGTGTCCACATGTCGGCCATAGGTTCCATCACATATCGCATTCAGTAAAGGATATAAGTTTTCAATATGGTTAAAATTGCGAAGTTGTGAAGCGATAAGATGTCGTTCGGAAATGCGATGTGAAGAGATCTGTGTAATGCAGTAAATATCGCACATCACATGTGATAAGGTATAACGACGATTGTGAAATTTCAATAAGTTAAAGTTGCGAATCTGTGACAAGGTAAGTTTTTCTATGCACGATGAAGTGCTAAAGGAAAGGGTTTGGTTTTGTGAAATGTAGTGTTGCATAGGTTATAAATTCTGATATGCGATATATGTTATAATCGCCGATGTGTGAAATTCTATATTCGTCGATCTACGAAATGTTATGTTTGTCGATTTTTGAAATCGGTAGATTAGCGATATTGTGCTAAGTTTTGGGAATGCGATATGGTTTAAATGTCGCGATGCGATAGAAATTGACATTGGTGAGATTTGTGATATGGTGGTTTGCGATGCGAGACCACACAGGGAAGAGCCTTGGTAAATGTGTGGAATCTTGGGAAGCATGTAGAGTCACGTGCAAAAGACAGAAGGGTAATTTTAAATATTTTATGTGTTCCTGATGGTTTACAGCATAATTCTATAATAAAAGGTTTTGTAATAGAAAAAAGTGGGGATTGAAGATTAAAGCCTTTTATGGTTAAATCATTTATAACATAATGGTTTTGGATTTAAACCAGGGTACCACAAAGCGTATGTTAATGATGATGTATTGCGGTAAGTTAAATACTTCCGCTTAATAATTTTTAATGAAAAATAAAATCCTAGGAACGATCAAACATAATTAAGATTCTGTGTATGTGGGTATTTGCAATCTTATGGCTACATCAACTTTGTTTACTGCATGTTGTTCCTGCTGCAACCTTTCCTTACCATCACAGTTATCTATTAGTTCCTGCAACCCTTCTACAAACCTCTAGTCCCTCAGCAATTTCATACTTGTCTGCAAGAAGGACCCCAAGATATATTGTTCCACTTCCTTTACTTCAGTCTTCTCCTTAGGCTTGTTCTGTAATGGAAACAGTTATCTCTGCACGGTAGGTGGTGAAGCTTTAGGATTCATAAACATCTTCCTTGCTTCCATGAATGTCTCTTTCTCATTCTGCACATTGAAGCCAATAATTTTATCGTCATCCTTCCTGACCCATGTCTCTGTCACAACCTTTATTCCCTCAACGCAGTCTCCTCCTGTATTCACATCACTGCGCGTTACTATTTTAATGCTTGTATTGGCTTGGCACAATTCAAACCTCATCATTTGGATATTTTGAGCTAACTTTTGGTTGTGCTTCTCTTGCACTTTAGCTGAAAAAATAGGAAACTATTTGATTTCATGACCAAATACTTGAAAATACTTACATGAATTTGTTGTGGGATTATGAAAATCCTTGGAAAAATGTCCAATTTGTCTGTAGTTGTAGCATATGATCTACCCGTGCACATGACCGTCACCTCCTCCTCAACCATGCCTTCACCTAGGAAACCTCCTCACGCGGTCCGTGAACTCGAATCTTCACGCATTACTACCTGCATCTGATACGCACTAGGATTTTTCTGCATCATCAAGTCATAACTCTTACAATGTTGTTCATCGTGCCCTACCAAATTGAAAAAGTTACAGAACAATTTCTTTGGAGATCTGAAAAATTTCTGAAATAGATGACAAAAGTTTGTGGAATGCTGGCCTGCAACTTCAGGGAGGCTACACCATACACTTGTCCCTGCGCTCAATCCAGAGTTTAATGGAATCTACATCCCAGTGTTAAAATAGTCCCTATAAACAGGACACTATTATTAATAGTGACCCTCCCCTTTGCATTTGACACACGAGACCTTTTTTCTCATATCTGGGTGGACCTCCTTTCCCTTCTTTAGATCCTAAAGCTCCATATGCAAGCTCGCTAACTGAGTTTGAATCTGTTTCACTCTTATACTTGTATCAGCTACGGTCAATGCTTCAAGCTTCATCCCAATCTCCAGTTCTTTTGCTTGAGTTGTAATATTTTGTTTTGAATATGGCAGTCTGACATGAGGCAACAATGCAACAATGAACCATTCTCTATGTTTTTCATATGGGATCTTGAAACTAATTTGGCTGTAATATTCCCAAATTAGCTTACAACTAATAGGAATATTAATTTTTCTTTTGAAATCTAGATGGATGAATAAATGGGCAAGGAGGCTCATAAATTTCTCAAGTATGAATAAAAATCCATCATAGTGTGAAAAGGGATCATGAAATAACCAGATCAAGCATCCACATGTGTGAACAATGTCTAAACTATGTGGACAAGGTCAAGTTTGACCAAGTCAATAGCATTTATTCTCAAAGAGTGGATCCTGAATAAAGACAGCTCAATGTGAATGAAAATCAAGCTAGCCAGTTAAAATGAAGACACCTTGAGTGTGGAAGAGATTGATCACTTGACCAAGTCAACCATGACCATATCTACAACACAGTCTAGATGCATTGAACCTCTTTGAGGGACAACGCAGTTCTAGAAGGAGATTTCACATGTGAAATAGGCTAAACTAATGAAGTGGTTTAGGGTTTTTGACAAGACTCCAATCTTATAAAATCAAGAAGAGAGAAGCATGAAGGGGTTGTTGAAGATTATTATTTTTTTAAGGTATTGTCTGCTTAAATATCCCTTGTTGGGCTTTCCTGTTTGGGAATCCCACCTCCTTCCTTTAGCAGCTCTTGGAGGAGACTTGTGCCATCTTTTCCACTATCAGGCTTGGGCTAAGCTTCACCTTACACCTACAATGCTTATCCTGTTGAGGTTTGGGTTTTCCTTGTGAGTTGTAGCAGTGGAAGACACTATATCTCCTCAGATATATACTATACTAGTGACTCTTCTCAGTGAGTGTGTCTTCTAACCTCCTGGAAGAGTGCATTAGCTAATTGCGCTTCAGATCCAGACCTTGGCATCAGGAAAAAGAATTCTCAGAGCCTACAATGCATTTTATCTCCCTAGACTGCAATATTTGCAAAGGAGAAGTTGCAGGGTGTTTTTCTGCATTTTGGAGGAGAGATCTCTAGTGTTAGGATTCTTCCTCTCACTATGGTTATCCATGGATTAGCCATCCAATCAATGTTTGTTTCAGATATGATCTACTGTCCTATTGTATTATTCAGAAATTTCTGAATAATTCTGCAGATCTGCAACTTTAGATCTCAGATCTACTCTCTGTGCTTCATGATCTACACAAAACCCCAAGGGGAATGTATAGATGAGCTCTTCATGTACACAGATCTGATATAGATCTATATTTTTATGTACATATCTACTCTAGATTTTAGTATTAATGAACTACTACTTCAGCCCCTTAAAATAACACTGTCATGTTTGTGCAGTATTTTCTTATGGTTGTAGCACCTCATTTCTGATGATTTCTCCTGTATATTTCCATTATCTCTCTTGTACAATGTATGGGATGTAATGTAAATCTAATTTTCTGTTATATAATTGATATTTGAGCCCCCATATTATATTATTTCTTTTCTTCAGTGGATTTTCATTATTTCTGAAGCAGTCCATTGAATATAGCTGTAACCCCTCTCTTTGGGTGTTTTTCAGCTAGACTAGGTTGTGGGAGATTTGTTTAACCCACCTAGTTTGATTTGTTTTTACTCTCCTTCTGGATTTAGATCTTGGATGAGCTGATATAAGGTATCCAGGAGCTGCAAACTCATTTCAGTGCATTAAATTCTCATAAATGTGTTATTTGAGCAGGCTAGATGCGTAGTCTCAATTTTGGGATATTACATTGGTATTAGAGCAAGATATTTGGCTCAAACTATGGGCTTCAAGCCAAAGTGCTATAAAAAAAAAGAGAAAGGTCAAAATGATGAAGAGGATGAGCCTACTCTCATCACTTTTTAGATCCAGTAAGAACCTCTCCGAGGAGGTTAAACAAGAAGAAGAGAGAAAGAGCAGTGAAACTCCTAGAGAGTTTTGAGAGCAGGAAGATCTCCCGATCAGATCTACAAGATCTATACGTGAGGAAAATTCTAAATCCTCATCTCATGGATATGTGCACTCAGCCATATCACCAAATCTTGAACGTTTTGTCAGTGATTTCTTCATGAAGAGGAAGAAAGGAGGTGTACCCAAGAAGGAGACTCTTGGAGAGTATTTGCGGGAGTAGGAAGCCCAATATAAGGAGTTCAGACATTACTTGAACTTCCAAGGGTTCTGAAAGATCAAGAAGGACAGAAGAAAAAAGGAGGAGCAACATGGTATGGGTAGATTCTATCTATCTACCTTTGATGGATCACCTAAATTTCCAGTTAGGGTTTGGGTGGAGGAGCTAGACAACTTGTGCAACAACATCAAGTTTCAGAGATTGAAGCCATCAAAGTAGTAGCGCTGCATTTTGAAGGTAAAGCATATGCTTTGTGGTTGTTTGATTCTTTTTCCTTGAGGAATGAAAATACACCTACTTATGCAAAGTTTATTGCAAGATTAATAGATAGGTTTGATGAGACTTCATGTGTGACATCTCCTACTGAGGCTATCAAACCATATCAAACAAATATTTTTCATGAGTTGGAAGGGTCTATGAATCCAACTTAATTTCTAAAAACCATGGAAGAAGGTGTAAGTTTTTTGGATGCCTTTCCAAGGGCAAGATCTCCATTGGATGAAGGGCTCTCTTCTCAAGAGGAAGGCATGAAGATTCCTCCTTTAATATATGACCAAGATCTAAGGTCTCTTATTGATGATGAGGCAAATTCAACTATTGATGAGGAGGAGGGGAAGGCAGGAGATGATAACACAGTCACAACAAAAGCACCTCTTGATTGGAGGAAACTAAAGTGTTCTATCAACTATGGGAAAATTTGCATACTTGGCTAAGGAGGGAGCCTTGGGAGAAGCCAGCATAGTGCAGAGGATCTCTCATGAATTCAGAAGAGAGATGAGAAATCTCCTGAAAGGGGCATTGTTATCTTCCACTCAGTTATCAGCACTGAGGGAGGAGGAATAAGAATTCTATGATGGCATGGACATGAGGACACATGGCAAATCCATATCTTTGGGGTAGCCCATGGTACCTTCATTCATAAAAGAGATTTTTGAACATGACAAGAGGATGTTGACTCTCTTGCATGCATGGGCCAGATTAAGGAAGTATTGGAAGACAAGGAATTTCTGAGCGGAAGTTGATTTCCATTTGATTCAATCTTGTCTTGGGCAAGATTAGTTGCAAAGGAGGCAGCAAAGGGAAGATTATAATGCTCCAAAATGTGATTTTGACATTAGACATTTCAAAGAGGAGAGCCATGACATGACAGGGGCTGCATTTCAGACCTCTACAGTGCTGTCATTCTTGGGAAGCCTGGATCCTTATTGGGATTCAAAAATCATGATGGAATACTCCAAGGACCTTTTCACATGTGGGGTCCTTGATGGGGAAGTAATGGATGGGAGGTTTAAGGTAGTTGATGGAGTAATTTATTTCTATAATATTATCCTTTTGGTCAGAGACTCCAAGCTCAAGGAGAGACTACTAAATGCAACCTATGAGATCCTACTTTCCAAACCCACTGGTTTCATTAGAGCATATCATACTATCTTAGGTGGATTCATATGGGAAGGTTTCAAGGAAGAGGTGCACTCTCATATGAAGGAATGCATGGATTATTTGTTAGATGATGAGGAACATAGCTCTTGGGAGGAGCCATCACTCACACCTCCTTACTCATTGAGTGTGAGAGGGAACTCATCCATTAGTTACCTCACTGATGTAAAACAAGTATATATAGGAACTTGTCTTTCTGAATATTATGACGTATCTCCTTTATGCTTATATTTTTCTAAAACTCACTTGCAGGACATTGCTCCAAGAGGGGGCACTATTTATGATGGGTTTCATGGACGACTCAAGGCCATGAACTATGTTGATGCAGGTCATTCCTTGGAGGATCTTGGAAAGTTATTATATTCTTCATGGTATGATTCTCTTACATCAACTATGATGCACCTTCTCCAAGCATTCAAGAGGGACGGGGCAGAAAACAAGTATTGGGGGAGGCACTTGCCATCTCCTATTCTATGGCAGTTGAGGGTAAAACTGTGCTGGTTTCACATGAGGAGACATCTTCCTTATCCTTTATCATACATGGCAGCTAGCATGATTCTAATCATGATTCCATATGTTGAAAATGTTCTTACTCTTGGGAACATGGTTGAAGGGAAGGCACATTGGTGGGATGTGTCCTTGGTGGAAGGAGTTCCCCACTCTTTTTGCACTGCATGCTTCAATGGGAGCATGAGATATTGTATGGTCACTATGATAGATCACTTGTCTCTTTGTAGAGTGAGCGATATGTTTGTTGGGAACATACCTCTCATATGTATTGAGGAGGCATTTTTCTATGGATTTCCAAGCTGGGAGGTGATCCACTTAATTTGGATGATAGCATGGAGATGGGAGCCTTTCATGAATAATGAAATTACCCATGATTGTCATCACTTCTATCTTGAGGAGGCCATGGATAAGCAAGAAGGTTTCCATAACAGCCTTCCATTCTTTCATGATGAGAGCCATTGGGTTTACTCACCAAGGGTCAACTTGCACATTGAGGAGGGACCATTGGAAGACAGAACTATTGCAGAAGATTTGGAGCAATGGTAGAGACTATTGGATGAGGAGGCCACAAGAGAAGAAGGGGAAATTTTGCAACACCCTTGCAGTTGCTTGAGGACAATCAAGATTTGGGAGGGGGAGACTGTAATATTCCTAAATTATCTTATAGCTAATAGGAATATTAATTTTTCTTTTGAAATCTAGATGGATGAATAAATGGGCAAGGAGGCTCATAAATTGCTCAAGTATGAATAAAAATCCATCATAGTGTGAAAAGGGATCATGAAATAACCAGATCAAGCATCCACATGTGTGAACAATGTCTAAACTATGTGGACAAGGTCAAGTTTGACCAAGTCAACAACATTTATTCTCAAAGAGTGGATCCTGAATAAAGACAACTCAATGTTAATGAAAATCAAGCTAGCCAGTTAAAATGAAGACACCTTGAGTGTGGAAGAGGTTCATCACTTGACCAAGTCAACCATGACCATATCTACAACGTAGTTTATATGCATTGAACCTCTTTGAGGGACAACACAGTTCTATAAGGAGATTTCACATGTGAAAGAGGCTAAACTAATGAAGTGGTTTAGGGTTTTGAAAAGACTCCAATCTTATAAAAGGAAGAGGAGAGCAGCATGAAGGGGTTGTTGAAGATTATTATTTTCTGAAGGTATTGTCTGCTTAGACATCCCTTGTTGGGCTTTCCTGTTTGGGAATCCCACCTCCTCCCTTGAGCAGCTCTTAGAGGAGACTTGTGCCATCTTGTCCACTATCAGTCTTGGGCTAAGCTTCACCTTACACCTACAGTTCTTATCCTATTGAGGTTTGGGTTGTCCTTGTGAGTTGTAGCAGTGGAAGACGCTAGATCTCCTCAAATCTAGACTATACTAGTGACTCTTCTCAGTGAGTGTTTCTTCTAACCTCCTGGAAGAGTGCATTAGCTGATTGAGCTTCAAATCCAGACCTTAGCATCAGGCCAAAGAATTCTTAGAGCCTACAACGTAGTTTATCTCCCTTGATTTCGTTATTTGCAAAGGAGAAGTTGCAGAGTGTTTTGTCTGCATTTTGGAGGAGAGATCTCCGGTGTTAGGATTCTTCCTCTCACTGTGGTGATCCATGGATTGGCCATCCAATCCATGTTTGTTTCATATATGATTTTCTGTTCTATTGTATGATTCATAAATTTCTAAATAATTATGCAGATCTATAATTTTAGATCTCAGATCTACTCTCTATGCTTCATGATCTGCACAAAACCCCAAGGGGAATGTATATATGAGCTCTTCCTGTACACAAAGCTGATATAGATCTATCTTTTTATGTACATATTTTTTCTAGATCTAGGTATTAATAAAATACTGCTTCAGCCCCTTAAAATAACGTTTTCATGTTTATGCAGTCCTTTCTTATGGTTGTAGCACCTCATTTCTGAGGATTTCTCCTGTATATTTCCATTCTCTCTCTTGTACAATGTATGGGATGTAATGTAAATCTAATTTTCTGTTATATAAATGATATTTGAGCCCCCATATCAGCTTATTACTTTTCTTCAGTGGATCTGCATTATTTCTGAAGCAGTCCATTGCATATAGCTGCAACCCCTCTCTTTGGGTGTTTTTTAGCTAGACTAGATTGTGGGAGATCTATTTAACCCACCTAGTTTGATTTGTTTTTTCTCTCCTTCTAGATTTAGATCTTATATGAGCTGATGTAAGGGATCCAGGAGCTACAAACTCATTTCAGTACACTAAATTCTCAGAAGTGCATTATTTGAGTAGGCTAGATGTGCAGTCCCAATTTTGGGATATTACATTGGCTCAATAGCATTTTAAATCTCTGGTCTACCTCTCATGCAAAATCGGTAGTCATTTTCTTAATTTCTTTGATCTTTGCGATACACTTGGACTGCGAGTTCAATTTCTTGAATTCAACGTTAAATGCGGTCTTATTTTCAGCCAAAGAAGAATTTTCATTTGTCATAACATATTTCATGTACCAGGACAATTCTCTATCTTGCAACGCTGTAATCAAATGCGCTTTCTTCATGTTTTCATATGTAAAATTCTGAAAACTCCATATCACTTCTAGCACAAAATAAAACTATTCAGGGTCATTTGTTCCCTTGAACACATGAATCTTCAGGGGTTGGGTCATGCTGAATGGGGGAGGTGGAGGTGGAGGTGACGTGATGATGGGGGTGGAGGGTTGATGAATTTCCGTAGCTCTTTGCTAACTTTTAGATCTCAAAGACAAAATTTGCGGAGTAGCATGGTTGCTTTCTCCTTTTTCATATTCAAATAGTGGCCTATATTCAGTTTCAACGTAAGAATTGTAGATTTTAACCGTGTACATAAATTATCTACAAACGAATCTAAAAAACAAAAAAATAAACAAAAGAAAGAGCATAAAACATAAAACAGGTAAACACAGAGATTTTCCCCTGGATCCCAAATTGGGACGACTAGCTTGATTTTTAATTATATTCCTTTTAGTGTTACAACACATATATATACATGTTGAAGCATACATAAACCCCAATCCATTAACCCTAGATTAGAACATAACCGTAGTTCCCTTGACCAGATCTACAAAATACCAGGGACCGAAAACCATCATGCCCCAAAACCATGTGCAAACCCATGCACAAAACCATGGGCGAGTCTGCCCACCGGAAAATAAGGACCAAAAAAAATTTCTGGGGCACTACCCCAGACCCCGATAGGGGGGGCTACCGCCCCCCCCCCCCTATTACCCTCCCCTGCGTGATTATTCATGGAAATAATATAACACAAACCCAAAATTCTCCCACTTGTTGTTTTATTTCCACAGGGGGCCACGGGAGAGCTGAGTCATTAGCCTAGCTTTGCAACACCCATTGTTTATCTACACCAAGAGGACTTCTGAGTGCTCACAGACTTTTTCAATGCATCTGCAACATTCTTCAAAGTGTCCACCTTTACCAACAACACCCTTTTAGCCTCAACCATATATCTCACAAAGTGATATTGAACATCAATGTGCTTTGTCTTTGAATGATAAGTAGGGTTCTTAGCCAAGAACATTTCACTTTGGCTATCACAGTCTATCCTTATAGCTTGCTACACCAACCCCATACTTGAACACAATCTCTGCAACCAAACTGCTTCCTTGCTTGCATGAGTGGCTGCCATCTATTCTACCTCTGTAGTTGAAAGAGCCATTACAGACTGTCTTTTACTCATCCAACTGACTGCACCTCCAAATAGGATAAACACATACCCACTTGTAGATCTTCTTTGGTCCAGATCTCCAGCCCAGTCAGCATCAACAAAACCATGAATGTCCAACACTCTTTCCAATCCTGTTCTTACATGGTAGCACAGGCCATACTCACTAGTGCCACGCAAATATCTGAAAACCCACTTCACTGCTGTCCAATGCTCCTTCCCTGGGTTTGACATAAACCTTCTCAATACTCCCACTGCATGTGCAATGTATGGTCTAGTACATACCATTACATACTTCAGGCTACCCACTGCACTTGCATATGGAACACGGGACATATCCTCCTCTTCTTCTTGTGTCTTAGGACACTGTTCAATAAAAAAATTTGTACCTATAGGAATCGGAACATTCACCAGTTTACTTTCCTGCATATTGAACCTTTGCAATATAGTCTCGACATACTTCCTTTGGTTTAACCAGAGCTTCCTCTTTGCCCAATCTCTCTTAATTTCCATGCCGAAAATATAGTTTGCAACACCAAGATCCTTCATGTCGAATTTGGAGAACAGTTGGGTCTTCAAATCTTGGATGATTTCTTTGTCATTTCCAATCAACAACATATCATCCACATACAAGACCAAATAAATAACACGATCACCAATTAATTTAAAATAAACACAGTGATCCTCCTTGCTTCTGGTGAAGCCAAGTCCCCATATATAGGTATCAAATTTCTGATACCACATCCTTGGTGACTTTTTTAACCCATACAGAGACTTCTTCAACCTGCATACCAGTTCTTTCTTACCCTTCACCATAAAGCCTTCAGGTTGCTTCATGTAGATCTCCTCTTCTAGATCCCTGTGAAGAAATGTTGTCTTCATATCCATCTGTTCTATCTCAAAATCAAATGCAGCAGCAACAGATAAAAGTAATCTAATAGAAGTAACTTTGGCAACAGGAGAAAAAATATCACCAAAATCAATTCCCGGCACCTGAGAATAACCTTTCGCTACCAACCGAGCTTTGTATTTCTCCACCTTCCCTTCTACATTCATCTTCTTCTTAAACACCCATTTGCTCCAAATGGGCTTCCTTCCAGCCGGCAACTCCACCAGATCCCATGCATCGTTTTTGTGCAAGGATGCCATTTCATCAACCATGGCCTCCTTCCAGAGTTTTCCATCCTCTGAATATACTGCCTCCCTGACAGTTCTGGGTTCATCATCAGTTATAGTTAAGGCAAAACCTGAACAGAAAGCAGATGGACTATACCTTTCTGGTTGCCTTCTTTTCCGAACTGATCTTCTCAAAGCTGGAGTTTGTGGCTCTTCATCTTCTGAGTCTTCTTCTGTTGTAGAGTCTGATTCATTCTCCTTTAGCTCAAACTCTATCTTCTCAGGTTCCTTTGGTAGGACTTCATGTTTAACAACATCTTTCACTTCTCTAAACACCACATCTCGGCTGTACACAACCTTCCTTGTTTCTGGGTTTCAAAGCTTGTAACCCTTTAAACCATCCTTATACCCAATAAAGATGCACCTTTCGGATTTATTATCCAACTTGGTCCTTTTCTCCTTTGGAACATGTACATATGCATCACATCCAAATACCCTTAGATGTGAAAGAGAGGGTTTCTTACCAGTCCATACCTCATGTGGAGTCTTATCCTCCAACGCTGATGAAGGTGATCTGTTAACTAAGTAACATGCAATCTCCACTGCCTCTGCCCAGAATTCTTGTCCTAACCCGGTACCACTGAGCATGCTTCTTGCCTTTTCCATCAGTGTTCTATTCATTCTTTCTGCAACTCCATTTTGCTGAGGTGTATATGGAGTATTCTTCTGTCGTGCTATACCACACTTCTTACAGAACTCTTCAAATTCATTCTTGCAGAACTCCCCACCATTATCTGTCCTCAATGCCTTTATCTTCTTCTCTGTCTGGTTTTCCACCAGAGCCTTAAATTATTTAAATTTGTCAAAGACTTCAGATTTCTTCCTCAAGAAATATATCCATGTATTCCTTGAGAATTCATATATGAATGAAACATAGTACATAGACTTTCCCAGTGATGGAACTGACACAGGCCAAAACACATCACTGTGCACAAGTTCTAATATCTTGTTTGCCCTCTTAGCACCAGAAGGAAAACTCACCCGATTCTGCTTCCCATATACACAATGTTCACAGAAATCGAAATCCAGAGAACAATTAGACATACCTTCTATCATACCATCTCTATGCAGTATCCGAAGGCCCTTCTCTCCAATATGTCCAAGCCTTTGATGCCATAGCATGGTCTTTTCTCCAGAGACAGCTAGGCTTTCCGTCCCACTTTCAGGAACCACAGAACTGTTACACCCATCAATAATAGTACTACCTTGTAGCTTGTACAGAGTTCCAGTCCGAACTCCCCGCATTAATACCAGTGCTCCCCGAACCATCTTGCAGGCATCTTTCTCGAACACTGTTTTTACACATGCATCATCCATCTTGCTTACAGAAATCAGATTTCTGGCCAATGCAGGAATATGCAGAACACCGGGAAGTGTTCTAATCCTTCCACCTTGCAGCTTCAGCTTGACCTTTCCACGTCCGATGATTTTGGCCTTCCTATCATCCCCTAGGAAGACATCACCATCATATTTCTCATACTCATAGAACCACTCCCTATGGGGAGTGAAGTGAAAGGATGCACCTGAGTCAATCAACCATGACTCATGATCTACATGTGTATTTGAAGAAGAAGCCAAATACACATCCCCACCTTCATCTGAGGTGGTTTTTGCCTCTGCAAAAGGAGCATCATCAGATCCCTTTCCTTTCTCGGGAGCTTTAGATCTGCAGTCCTTTTTGTAGTGCCCTTCCTTTCCGCATTTCCAGCACACCTTTACAAAATTTCCAGGAGATTTAGATCTCCCTCTAGATTTAGATCTCCCACTCGAAACCTTATTCTTGTTTATGTTCTAGGACCTTCCTCGCACAGATAAGGCATCTCCATTTTGAACCTCCATATTTCTTCGTCTCATTTCCTCCAATAGCAAGGCTGAGACAATGTCATCAAAATTAAAGGTAGTTGTATTTCTACCTATTGCAATAACTAGACTATCCCATGAATCTGGTAGAGAACATAAAAAACTGATGCACTTATCTTCATCTCAGATTTTAATATCAACAGATGATAGCTGGCTTACCACAATATTGAAGGCGTTCAGATGCTCTGTAACCGAGTCTCCATCCTTCATCCTCAGGTTATACAACTTTTTCCGAAGGAACAATTTATTCACCAGAGATTAGATTGGTACAAATTCCTTAGCTTGTCCCACAAGGTCTTCATCGTAGCTTCCCCAGATACATTCAAAAATACTGAATCTGAGACACACAACCGTATTGTTCTCTTTTCCTTCCAATATAGTTTCTTCCAGTCTTCATTTGACATTTCCGTTGGTTTAGTACTCGGATCTACCGTGATCCACTGGTCCTTATCCACCAGCAGATCCTCCATCTTGAGCTTCCACAACTCAAAAATCCGACCATTAAATTTATCGATCTCTATCTTCCCACCGCTCGCCATCTTCTTTCACCGCAAGAATCGATCTCGCAGATCTCCCACTGAACAGGGTCTACCTTAGGCCCAAGAAAAAAAACCCTCAGCAGCAAAGGCATCCCCTTGAAGCCGAAACTGCTCTGCTACCAAATGTAGGTTTTAACCCTGTACATAAATTATCTGCAAATGAATCTTAAAAACAAAAAATAAACAATAGCGAGAGCATAAAACATAAAATAGATAAACACAGAGATTTTCCCCTGGATCCCAAATTTGGATGACCAGCTTGATTTTTCATTATATTCCTTTTAGTGTTACAACACATATATACATGTCGAAGCATACATAAACTCCAATCCATTAAACCTGGATTAGAACATAATCGTAGTTCCCTTGACTGGATCAACAAAATACCAGGGGTTGAAAACCATCATGCCCCAAAAATATGTGCAAACCCATGCAAAAAACCATGGGTGGGTCCGCCCACTAGAAAATAAGGACCAAAAAAAATTTCCGGGGCGCTGCCCACGACCCCGACAGGGGGGGACTACTACCCCCTGTGACCCCCTCGAGGTTGCGCCCAGCGCAATGAACAAGGGGGGCTATCGCCCCCCCTGTTACCCCCCCGCGCGTGATTAGTCGTGGAAAGAATATAACACAAACCCAAAAAGCACCCCAACCTATTTTGAATCTCTTACTACTTCGCATAGCACCAATTTGTATTTAGTCAACCATAAATCTAAGCACATCCGTAATATACTCTTTTCACACATTAAAATTTTAATCAAGAACTTCAGTGAATTCAAGTACTTACCTCTAGGGTTTTTGAATAACTTGCATGCTGCTTCACTATAAGACACAAATGTCTTGGTCATGAACTGAGTGATGAAAACTACAAGGATAATATCTATCCAATAATGAAAAGCCCTCGTGATCTCGTTATTAGTCATTTTTAGCTTCTCAATCAGCTTTGAGGTCCACGGAGTGGGTCTATTATTGAAATAACCCACCTGTGTTGCTAGTCTTGATATCCACTCTTACAACTCGCTAGAAAATGATGCGAAAAATATATTGTACTGATATGTATAGATATACTTCTGTAGCGATTGTTCAGTAGAGATGTGCAAACTTCTATTTTCTTTCACAAAAATTTCATGTTTGTTTTTATCAACCCAATTTTCAATCTCTTCCTTAGAAGAATTCCACATCCAATTATACCTCAGCCAAATCCCGGTTCCAGAAATGGAACCATTTTTTGGATTGATGGGGCCTAGACTGAGGTTCAAAGTGACTGCTCAATCCAACAAAACCCACTATTATTGGCCCTTTCGGTAACGACCTGCTTGCGTAGACCGAAGTGTCACCCAAGGAAATATAGGGGGATGCTAGAACCAATTTTCTTCATCCAAAGGGACACTGAACCGTGGATTTAGGTATTTTCCTTCTTGATAGAGCTTCACAGGCCATATTTATTAGTAATAATAGTGATTTTCAACATATCCGTTGAAATTACTCATAGGCTGCGTGATCTTACTTATTCTCACATTAAACAAAGTAAATAACCATACACATGACTACGCTACTCAATTATATATCAAATCCTTCTTCAACATAAATATTTAGAAACAATAACTAAAATAAAAACACATCAAGATAACTCATATATCTCTCAATATTTCTTTCATTAACTGCAATATCCTTCTCATACATCCACTTTCCACCCTACACACACAGATGCAGGGGCCTGCACACACAACTACAGACTTCGTAAGGCCTCTGTTCATACAGTCGTAGGAGCCTTTTCCTCTAACCAAAAAATAGACTCCGACTCAAAGAAATCTTAAATCTAAATACATCATTCAACTTCTACTTCCTTCCTATGAATTTTATATAGACTCCTTGTTAAGTCCCTATATTACCAGTATAGTCCCTTATTGTTATTAGTGTAACCCCTTTATTGTTATTATTGTACCGTTGTAACCCACATTTTGTTATTATTGTGCCCTTAAATTATTATTGTTAGGTCGGCTAGGATTACATTGTGGCCCACTAGGATTACATTATGGCCACATGGACTCCTATATATAGAAAGGAGGTTTTGTAAATTGTATCATCCAAGAATTGTTCATTTATGTAATGTATTGGAGGTTGCCCCTCGAAGTGGCTCATTTCTAAGGCGTTGATATCTCTTTTCTTCTATTTTTGGAGCTGGTTACACAACATTTGGTATCAGAGGTTTGGATTCTAGGGTTTCGCTGCTCCAAACAGGTCATCGTGGCATTTTCACTATAAATTTTTTTCTACGACGTTTCAGAAGCTGAAATTTTTAGGGTACGAAGCCAAAATTCTTAGGAATATCGTCTAAAAATTTCAGAGCTTGGTTCGCAATATTTTCGGAGAAATGATCTGTGGAAGTTAGGTATTTTTTCAGGCTCCTAAACAGTTCATCGTGGAATTTGCGCTATAAATTTTTGTCTACGAAGGTTCAGAATCTGAAATATTTAGGGTGCGAAGCTGAAATCCTAAGGAAACTTGTCAAAAAAATTTAGATCTTGATTCGCAACATTTTTGGAGATATGATCTGTGGAAGGTGGTGCTTTTTCAGGCTCCTGAATTTCATCTCGAAGAGGTGATTGTGGGAAAAGTTCAATAACTCTCTCTCTGAGCATCAGATTTGAGTGCCGTAAAAAGTGGTCGCAAGTACACGGACTGTAGTTTCTTGTCTATAAATTTCAGAGGCGAAGGATGGATCATGGTGAATGTGTCTGGATTATAGGGAGCTCAATAAGCTCACCATTAAAAATAAATTTCCCATTCCTGTGATTGATGAATTATTGGATGAATTGCATGGAGCAATTTATTTTACCAAGTTGGATATTCGTTCAGGATATCATCAAATTAGAATGAAGACTGAAGATATTCCAAAAACAGCATTTCGAACTCATGAGGGTCATTATGAAATTTTGGTCATGCCTTTTGGCCTTACCAATGCACCTTCTACATTTCAAGGGTTGATGAATTCCATTTTCAAACCCTTCCTTAGAAAATTTGTGCTAGTATTTTTTGATGATATACTAATCTACAACAGGTCTTGGAAGGATCATATTGAACATGTTGATAGGGTGCTCAAACTATTGCAGGAGAAACAATTATATGCAAAAACATCCAAATGTTTCTTTGGAGTACAAGAGGTGGAATATCTGGGTCATATTGTATCTCACGAGGGTGTTAAGGTAGACCCTAACAAAATTAAAACCATTAAGGAATGGAAAGTCCCCACAACCATAAAGCAGTTGCGAGGATTTCTCGGGTTAACAGGGTATTATCGCAAGTTTGTTAAGAATTATGGGAGAATAGCGGCACCTCTAACAACATTATTGAAGAAAGATGCATTTTCATGGACTCCTGAAGCAACTAAGGCCTTTGAACGTCTTAAAGAGGCAATGTGCCTAGCACCGGTCTTAGCTACGCCGAACTTCACAAAAACCTTTATTGTGGAATGTGATGCCTCAGGAAATGGAATTGGTGTTGTTTTAATTCAGGAAGGAAGACCCATTTCTTTTGAAAGTTGTCCAATCAAAGGAAATTATTTACAGAAACCTATTTATGAGAAGGAAATGTTAGCAATGTTGCATGCACTAAAGAAATGAAGAACTTACCTAATGGGAAGACACTTCAAGGTAAAAACTGATCATGTTAGTCTTAAACACTTTTTGGAACAAAGACTATCTTCCGAAGAGCAACAAAAATGGGTCACAAAGATGTTGGGTTATGACTTTGAAATAATCTACAAAAAAGGAAAGCTTAATGTTGTTGCAGATGCACTCTCAAGAAATAATGAAGAGGTGGAAGCATTGCCTTGTGCCATTTCTATTATCCAACCAGATTGGATAACCGAAGCAAGAGATGAATGGAAGAAGGAAAAAGATGTATGGGCACTCATTCAAAAGTTGCAGCAAGATCCTAGTACATCTAATACATGTAGTTGGAAAAATGATTCCTTATGGTACAAAGATCGCTTATAGCTTTGTAAGAATTCCCAACTAAAACAAAAGATTCTTCTGGAATTGCACACTTCTCCTTTAGGAGGACACTCAGGATTTTTAAAAACTTACCACAGGGTGAAGAAAGATTTTTTTTTGGGATGGCCTTAAATCTGATATTCAAAAGTTTGTGGCGGAATGTTTGGTTTGCCAGCAGAATAAAGTGGAAACAATTAAGACCCCAGGACTTCTACAACCTTTATCCATTCCAAGTCAACGGTGGGAGGAGATTTCAATGGATTTTATCACAGGTTTACCTAAGTCCGAAGGAAAGAGTGTCATCATGGTGGTAGTTGATAGACTTACCAAGTATGCGCACTTTTGTGCATTATCTCATCCATTTAAAGCAAGTACAGTTGCTACTACATTTATGGACAAAATTCAAAAGCTACATGGAAGCCCAAGGGTTATTGTGAGCGAAAGAGATCCCATTTTTACTGGAAAATTTTGGACGGAGTTATTTTCTTGTTTGGGTACTCAATTAGCTCATAGCTCATCTTATCATCCTCAATCTGATGGTCAAACTGAGATAGTAAATAAATATTTGGAAGGATATCTTCGTTGTTTTGTATCTGATAAACAAACACAATGGGTCAAGTGGTTACCTCTTGCTGAATGGTGGTATAACACTTCCTTCCATACTGCAGCAAAGATGACCCCATTTATGGCACTTTATGGATATCATCCACCATCCATCACATCATCTTTAAGGGAAAATTCGAAGGTTCAAGCAGTGGAAGATCACATCGAGCATCAACAAGAAGTTCTCCAACTCTTAAAGGATAACCTGAATTTAGCACAAAATCGAATGAAACAACAGGCAGATCAACATCGTAGCGAGAGAAGTTTTGATGTAGGAGATTAGGTATTTTTACGGCTACAACCATACAAACAAATGTCCCTCAAGCAAGCAAAGAAGGATAATAAATTATCGCCAAAGTACTATGGTCCTTACAAGGTGTTGCAAAAAATTGGTACTATGGCATACAAATTGGAGCTTCCTGCTTCTTCGCGAGTGCATCCAGTTTTCCATGTTTCATGCTTAAAGAAGGTTATAGGTGAAAATCTTCCAGTTCAAACAATATTGCCAGAACTTGATGAGGAAAGAAAAATCATATTGGAACCTGAAGCAGTCATGGAAACAAGAACTCGACAGCTACGAAATCGATCAATTTCAGAGTATCTCATCAAGTGGAAGAACTTACCCACTGAAGATTCTACATGGGAGGATGAAAAGTTTATACAGAAGCACCCAGAGCTACTCAAGTGTTGAGGACAACACTCTTTTGAAGGAGAGGGGCATGTTAGGTCCCTATATTACTAGTATAGTCCCTTATTGTTATTAGTGTAACCCCCTTATTGTTATTATTGTACCCTTGTAACCCCTATTTTTTTATTATTGTGCCCTTAAATTATTATTGTTAGGTCGGCTAGGATTACATTGTGGCCCACTAGGATTACATTATTGCCACATGGACTCCTATATATAGAAAGGAGGTTTTGTAAATTGTATCATCCAAGAATTGTTCATTCATGTAATGTATTGGAGGTTGCCCCCTCGAAGTGGCTTATTTCTAAGGCGTTGATATCTCTTTTCTTCTATTTTTGGAGCTAGTTACACAACATTTATAATACCATGGTCCAAAACCATGGGCAGATTCCAACGTTCACAAAATATCCCATCCCATTACACAATAAGGGGATTTGAACCACCCTAAAGCCTCTATGACTCAAATATACTCCCCGTTGCACGCTCCTCTCCTCGATCTGTGGAGTATTTCCTTTCTTTATTACTTTGCGGGGATCCTAGCTCCAACATAAAGCAATGCTTCCACATCCTCATCCTTTCTTTAGAGTGCATCTGCAAAAACATTTTTCTTCCCTTTTTGTAGATTATTTCAAAGTCATAACCCAAGATCTTTGTGAAACATTTTTTTCTATTCTTCTAAATATAATATTTGTTCCAAAATCCATTTAATACTATCATGATATGTTTTTACCGTGAAGTGTCTTCCTATTAGGTAAGGTTGTCATTTCTTTAGTGCATGTAGTATTTCCAACATTTCCTTCTCATAAATAATATTGTGTAGATACTTTCCTTTCATTGGACGATTTTTAAAAGTAATGGATCTTCCTTCGTGCATTAAAACTACACCAATTCCATTTCCTGATGCATCACATTCCATAATAAAGGTTTATATGAATTCTGGCATAGCTGAGACCGATGCTTGGCACATTGCCTCTTTGAGATGTTCAAAGGCCTTAGATTCTTCTAGAGTCCAAGAAAATGCATCTTTCTTTAGTAATGTTGTTAGAGGTGCCTCTATTCTCCCATAATTCTTAAAAAACTTGCGATAATAACCTATCAACCCAAGAAATCCTCGAGGATGATTTATGGTTGTGGGGATTTTTAATTCCTTAATTGCTTTAATTTTGTTACGGCCTACCTTAACACCCTCATGAGATTGAATATGACCCAAATATTCCACCTCCTATACTCCAAAGAAAAATTTGGATGTTTTTTCATATAATTGTTTCTCCTCCAATAGTTTGAGCACCTTGTCAACATGTTTAACATGATCCTTCCAAGACTTGTTGTAGATTAGTATATCATCAAAAAATACTAAAAAAAGAATTCTAAGGGCTTGAAAATGGAATTCATCAAACCTTGAAATGTGAAAGGTACATTAGTAAGGCCAAAAGGCATGAAAAAAAATTATAATGACCATCATGAGTTGTGAATGTTTTTTTTCAGAATGTCTTCAATATTCATTCTAATTTAATGATATTCTGAACGAAGATCCAACTTTGTGAAGTAAATTTCTCCATGTATTTCATCCAACAATTGTTCAATGATAGGAATGGGAAATTTATCTTTAATACTGATCTTTTTGAGCTCCCTATAATATGGACACATACGCCATGATCCCTCCTTCTTATGTACTAATACTACTAGAGAAGAGAAATAACTTTGACTAGTTTGAATTATACCAGCCTCTAGCATTTCTACAACCATATGTTCAATCTCACTCTTTTGGGTATAAGGATATCTATAGGGACTGATGTTTGGAGGAACAGATCCTGGAATCAAATGAATAGAATGATCATGCTCATGAATAGGTGGGAGGACTTTTGGGTCTCAAAAAACTTGGAATGATTGTCCAAGTATTTTTGGAGATATGGAGAAATAGATGATTTCGATTGTTGAACCTCTAGTGAGCATAATTTTGCAATTACGCCTCGTTGTTATTTCTTTATAAGCTTTATCATGACATTAGAGCTGATTATATTTCCTGGCTTCCTTGCGATACCCCTTAATTCAACTTCCTCCTATCAATATTTGGAATGTGGTGGGTCTTAAACCCAACATTGGAGTCTCTAAAATCATGATTGACATTCCTTTTGGTCTCATCATGAGTTTCATGGAATACCACTTCACCATTAGGAAGCCTTTCTTGTAGAAAATTTGTCAAAAATTCCTTAAAAGCTTCCATTTCTTCTTTTAAACCATTCATGTTACCTTTAAACCATCCATGTTTCCATTTAAGCCATCCATTTCACCTTTTAGTTCATCTTTGGTTGCTCTTTGTGAGAGTGAAATTTTTTGCACTTGGTCCCGTAATTTTGATATATCATGTTGTAATTATTCCTCTTTATGCGTCATAGTAGATATTTATGAGGGCTTAATGGGTGTGGAATTATTTTGTTTGGGAGGAATTTTAGAACCAAATATTGATATCTATGCTTCAATATGCCCTTGGAATCACTTCAAACTTGCTTTTAAAGCAAAAATTATGAAATTTAAAAAAGAATACACACCTTTTTATTACTTTTTGGAGATCGATCTTGAAATGGTTGTAAATATGTAGTTTAATATCTCCAAGGTGTGAAGTATGGTCCTTTTTTATCCTTATGAATCTTATTTCCAATGCCAAAATTCAAACCAATATTATATTCCTCAATATAGAGTTATGCCAAATATCCCACACTATCCTGATTATGGATTGGTTCCATAAATCGAAGTTGTATGGGATGACACATGCTACTATTTCAACATTAAACCCTAAAATTTCTACAGGAACAACTACAGTCTATGCAATTTCAGGCACTTTTTACATAATTCAAATATGATTCCTGAACCGAAAGTTATGACGATTTTCCCCAAGTCACCTGTTTCAAATGAAATTCTGGAGTCTGCAAAAACTATAACTTCTTCATATCATATCTCTAAAAATATAGTGAACCAATATCTAAAATGTACACACTAGGTTCACTAATATTTTGGCTCCACATGGTTACAATTTTAGCTTCTGAAGCTTTGGAGAAAAAATATTATAGCGAAAATTCCAATATGACCTATTTGAATAAGTGAAATTGTAGAATCCAAAGCTCTGATTATGAAACTAGTTCACAAAATAGAATAAAAGATAGATCAATGACTTAAAAATTATCCTCCTTTACATTACAAAAATGAATAATTATTGGATGATACAAATGAAAAGACTTCTTTGTATATATAGGATTCTAAGGGGTCACAATATAATCAGAGCCTACATAACAATAATAATGTAAGGGCACAACAATAACAATAGTGGGTTTTTGTGGGGAGTAGCAATAGAAATATGGGATCTATATGGGCATAAAAATAAAAATAAAGGGGCTACACTAACAATAACAATAAATGGCATACACTAGTATTATAGGGACCTAATAATAGTGGAGCGTTGGAGCCACTCCTTGCTCCCCAAAAGAACTAGTATGTCTCTGTAATGACTTGTGGGAGGAGCCAAGGTGAAAATTCCCTTGATCATAAAATTAGGGTATATATATAACCAATAGGTGATGCTTCACCTTCCCTGTGACTCTTTGACTACCCTCATGAATTTTTGACTTCTTATGACTTTTCGAAATTACATCACTCTTCCTATTCTCAATGTGTCCTTTGCACTTCCACTTTACTACAAATTTTGAATAGGTAATTACATAATCCAAAATAATAATGTGGTGTATGATGAATTGTGACAGGACATGACATGCCACTGATGACATGGACTGCATGATGATGTGACAGTGTCAAGTTATCCTTCTCCCTTCTTATTTGTTTCTATATTCTTGAAAAATATGGTACATTTTCTTCTTCTTGCTCCTCCTTATGACTTGAAGATGAAGAGTCTTTCATGTCATCTTTATCATCATATTCTGTTATAGTCCAGTGTTCCTTCAACTTCTCGCCCGATGATCATATTTTCTTCAACTCCATATGTTTCTTCTAACATTTTCTCCTTCTCCATCTCCTTCTTCATCATCTTGCCATAGCATGATAGAGTACCTGCATTTGCAATCCACCCATGAAAAGAGGATATCAGCCTCATAAACCCCTAGTCTAAGATGGTTCATATTAATCCACTGACTAAGCCATAACTGGGTTAAAAGCTGGGAAAGAGGGTTAGTAACTTAACAATTTCATAGATCAGGAAGTCAAGGGTGAAGCTTGAGCCTTGAGACTACGCAATGCATAGTTCAGGCTAGACTCGGGAAGAAAAATGCGCAATTTGGGAGCTCACCATAACAGGATGAGGGGTTTTGCACTATTTTAGGTAACTCCACGATTCTATAAGGCAGATCAAACCTAGTGATTATGAAAGTGTACAAATGAGGAGCTAAAGGGCTAGAATTTGGGTCTGAGATTGTGCAATGCATAGTTCAGGCTTGGATGGAGGGAATGATTGCGCATTTTTAGAGGCTAAGGCTTGATCTTGAGCACTGAAATTAAAAAATGTGCAATAATGGAAGGACAAGAAGCCAAGTGATTGGAAATTGTATAGTTTAGGAGCTCAATACTAAGGCTTAAGGATTGAGAATGCGTAATACATAGTGTTGGCTTGGCTGGGGAGAAAGATTGTGTAGTTCTGGGACTTAGGGCTGGGCTTGAGCACTGAAGTTAAAAAATGCACATTTCTAGGAGGCAGAGATTGTGCATTTCATAGTGTCAAGAAACAAGGTTGCTTCTTGAGGGATGAGACTGTGCAATCCATAGTTCAGGAGGGATGGATGAGGCTAGGATGTCTGGTTGGGAAGTTTTCCAAATTTCACTAAGTGTGGGATCCGTGCAACTGGTGTGAATAGTGTGAAGACTTGATTGTGATCACACACTTGAAACAATTTTATGAAACAAAAACATAGATCATTCAAAACACATTACCAACATATTTCCCTCAATGCGACACCTTTACGACAAGTGCGATAATAAAGGTACCCTTTGTGAATATTGTGACGACACTTGTGTGATAATGCTTAAAACCTTGGGAATGAAAATGATGTTTGAATGCTTATAACAACCCATTAACATAAATATAACCCCTTTAAACCACCAGAAAAAGCATACACACATTGTGCAACAACTAACATGTGAAAATACGACAATTGCTAAAGTGCGAACGAATCTTGCAATATGTGAACTATAGTTAGAGTAACACATGCTAGAGCAAAGATAACATGAAAATGACACTAATTAGAGTGAACGAATGTGAAAGTGACAAATGAAAACATGAAAATGACACTCACGAAAACAAAGGTGCAAGGAAGTGATAGTTTGCAAAACTCACCGAATTGGAAGTACAATCATAGCTAGAATGTGAGAAAATTTAATTGTCAATGCACACTGACTATTGAAATGGGTCGGAGAAAGGGAAAATTTTAAGGATGGAAACTTATCTTAAAGATTAGAAACATTGGTGAATCTTACTAAATAGTAATTTGCAAACTATAAAATGATTAGTGACATTTTGGTAAATATATGAAAACTCGTAATGATTTTATATAGTCTCTATAAAATTTTGGTGATTTTTAAGGAAAATAATGTTTTATTATAAGATTTGGGCGAATCAATTTTAGGAAAAAATTGTAATTGGCGGATATTTTTTTTGGAAAAAAACATGGAAAATTAGCACATATACAAATATTAGCCCCTAAAATTTTCCCTGGTTGGAGATCGCACAGGAAAAATATTGATGGAACGTGCTATGCTTGTCGAAGATTTTGTAAAAGAATGCACTCATGCACTTGTTACAGACTTATCATGAGTGAGAAAGTCACTTCGACACTTCCAATCTAGGAAGGGAGCTCAAAAGCATCAGTCGACCAAGAAGTGACTATGTAATGACCAATTGCAAGATCTACAGTAGGCTCCAAAATTCGAGTGTACGCAAAATTTTGGAGTGTTCTTGTCACATCGACATCAAAACCCTAGTTGCATAACCTTCTAGATAATTTCTACATTTGTGAGGAACTCCTAGCTGACATTAATGGCTCAATTTGTGTTCCTTATTGTCCTCTTTCTCTTGTGTCCCTTTGACCTTTTCCTTTTCTTTTTATTTCCTTTTGATTCAATGACTTGGAAAATTCAACTTTCCATTTTTGGATTTCATCCAAACACATCATGGGTTTTATTATCCTCATTTATTTTACCCAAAATATACACTTCTTTTTCCCGAAGGACAATTTACAGGTTGGATTCCTTACATGCAAGTCTCTCCTCTGTCAGAATTATCATATCTCCATCATTATGAATATACTCATGAACTTTTCTCAAATTAATCATTACCAAAGGGTTCTAAATACCTCTCATTTCTTTAGAGAGGTTAATTAATATATTCATTATTGTTGGAAGAGAAATTTCTCAAAAGTCGCAAAAAACCTTTCCTGAATTTGGGTGTGAAATTCTTTGGAATATTACTATCTTGGAATATTTGGCACAAAAAATGGGTATAATTTGGTTAATTCCATATAGAGTTGATGGACATCAAGAAAATAATAATGATCAAATGAAATATGAACTCAGAAAGATACTCTCTGTTGTCAAATTTTTGAAGCTTTAAACCATTCAATTGCTCCATCTCTATGAGATAATAGGTGATGAATTATATGAGACAAAAACCATAAAATTATTCACAACTTACTTCACATCTCAAATGATTTTGTGGGAGAATTCCCCCTTCCTATTAGCATGAATTCAATTAAGAAACACATTCATGGAAATAGGTTTGTGGGGATCTGTTCATGTGAGGATATAAAGAAGTACAACTTGTTAAGAAGAATGAAGGAAACCGAATATAAAGCTTTTGCAAATATTTCTACTAGATGCATTCTTTTATCTCGCAAACTAATTTCTGGAAATGTGTCCATGTATAGCTACAGTAGTTGATCAATCCAATATTTTGTAAGAAGTTGAGATGATGATGGATAAAATTATCTTGAATGTTGTGTGCACAGAATAATTGCTACAACATCTCAAAGTCTATTTGTAAATGTGAGAGATGAAGATTCCACAATAAATCACACTTGTTGGAGCGGGGTCCCCTAAGTCCGACCATTTTTTGCTATATTTTTGTAATATATTTTGAAATTTTAGTTGTGCACAGGGGCTTTGGGGTGGTTCAAATCCCCTCATGAATTGTAATGGGTCAAAAGGGTAGAACAAGGGACCGCAAACCATGGTTTGCAGAACCTAGAATAGCGCAGGCTAATAGTATAAATAGATGTCTAGGTCGAGTCTAAGAAGGCATTTTCTGGATAAGTATGAATGTTTCTATTAGATTTGGTGACTTTGTGATATTTTGTGTGGATTTTTCTGGGTAGAAGGCTCTTGTTGGCTGTGTGCACATAGAACTTAGTCTTGTTGTGTGCGGACCCTGCTAGTTGTGTGCGCGGGTTGCTGAAGGGTTTTATATTAAGGATCTAGGCTGATATTAATAAAGGAACTATTGCTGCAAATATCTAAGTCTGAAATTATGTTATGAATGTTTCTGTATCTGATTTCTGATTCCTGTATTATCTGAAATTAGATATCTTGCGCAATTGTGTTTAAGTTTATATGAATGATTAATGGATGGATCTGATGGTATTTGGTTCTAATATTTCTTGTTAAGGGTTATTACTTGAATTCTAGATGTTTTGTTAACTTGCACAAGGTATTCTGTATATTTGACCTAAAATATATCTGTAAGGGTTTCCTGGTTAGGGCTTCTATTGTGGAGGTTTTTTTATGGTAACTTCGAATCGTAAGGCACCCACATCATTCAAACCTCTCTTAGGGTGTGGAAACCTAGTTCCAGCATCACCCATACTACTTCGGGTGAGACTTTGACTTGCACAAGTAGGTCATTGCCGAAAGGGCCAATAGTAAGAGGGTTTTGTTAGTTAACCTCAACTCCGAACCTGGGTCAAGACCCCTCAAGCCAAAAAAATGGTTCTGTTGCCGGGACCAGGAAAAAATTGAGAGAGGTTCGGTCATGAAAGGTCATTGGCATCCATTAAAACCTAAACTTGAGGACTGGTTTGAAAAACAGATTCAATAATTTTCCCTAAAATAAAACAGAAGTAAGAAGCTATCTGCTGAAGAGTGGAAGAATAAGTATATTTTCACTGAGGTGTACAAGATATTTTTCGTAACCTTTTCACACGAACTGCAGGAGTGGTTGGAAAGGTTATAAAAATTACAAACATGTTGGAAGGACGATCAGGTCACACAGTGGACCCCTGAACTAATCCAACAGTTGGAGAAAAATGATAATTCCATTAACCAAATTGTAGATCACTGGGTTGACAGTGTCTTAGATGAGTTTGTAACAGAGTTTGCAGTCGATCAGTTTGTGTCTTACTCTGAAGCCGAAAGGAAAATTTTCAAGGGATTGAGGGGTAAGTTCTTACGAACTTTGCCTCTGCTAATTAAGATGCTATTGTGTGAAAAGGGTATTTTTTCAGCCACACCGAGTGAATGACCCCTGATCAGATTGAAATCACTACGTGCAGCAGTAAATAATATTGGGTTAATCATAGAGGGGATAAATATGTATACAATCCTCTGATAAAATCCCCTGATATAAACGGAAGAGAGGCTACACACGTTGATAATAGCCCTCCTACTATGCCACCATCAAATTTGTGCAGGGGTAGGAATCTTCCTACTCCACCACCACCCCCACCTGCAGAATATATGGAAACGCATATGAAGTTACCCACCTTTAAGGGTGTGGGGGATTAGGATGGGGGCCGGTGTGTGCGAGGGCCTGTGGGTCAATAGAATATTGATTCTCAGGAAGAAGCTCTGGAAATTTCTATGAAATTATAAGTTGTGCCAAGGGATGATGCTCAATTTGGAGCACTGAAAATTCATATTTAATTACAAGCTATGCACTTAGAAATACATAATTTACAAAGAGACTGGGGTAAAGAAGTTGATGCAGATGTCTGGTGCATACACTGTAAGGGGGCTAGCAACACCAAATATCAGTGCCCTCTATTGTTGGATTATATACAAACTAGGGGACCGAGTCCACTGTACCCGAGAGATGTTGTTGGGCCTAGTACCCCCACACTGTGGTGCGCTTATTGTTGGGTTGTTGCGTGACATGATACAAACCATTGCCCGTGGTTAGGAGCATATGTACTAGAACTGAAGCAACAATGGTGTAGATTCTGCTCTTCGGTTGGTCACAATGAGCACAACTGCCGAACGTATGACCCGATGATCGATAGAGTGAACCTTTAGAGAGTGCAAGATGAGCCTTCATCGCTAGCATCTCCCTCCGAATGAAGAGGATCCCCAGGAAGAGGATGGGGAGAGGGAAGAGGTGGAGGCGCAAGTCGAGGGAGAGGGAAACTATTTTCTTATAACTCTGGAGACACTGGACACATGCTCGAACCTTGCATGACAATCTTGTAGGTAGTGTAGGAAATTTGATCATGCAATTGAATATTTTCCTATGTTAACAGGTAAAATGCAGGAAAAGTAGCAGACACCAATGCAAAATATACATATAGTTAAAGCTAAACCGAGCGATGATGGCCCACGTGTAAATGTAATTACACACAGTGGTGTTTCCACTGGAGGAAATGATGAAAAGGGTGCCACAGAGCGATTGATCAGAAAGGCATCTCACAAGAAGGAAGGCCTCAACCTGCAGAAATAAAAAGATATTTTATTGAGGCTAGAAAGGATTTTTCTGATGTAGTAGAATCCACATCAAGGACTCCCATGGAACCAAAATTTTATGATGAAGCTAAACCATTCCTACAAGCTTACATTAAGCTACTGCGCAATCAGAAGGCAGTAGACAATCTCCAAGCCCTGATATAAAGCTGCGCGGAAAAAGAGTTTCCTCGAATGGAAACCAAGGCTGTGAACAAGGTTTATAAGAAGAAGAAGAGAACTGGTAGAGAGATATGCATCACTGTGAAAATTGGAGACTATGAGATGGATCAGGTCATCTTGGATCTGGCGTTTGATGAAAATTTCTTACCTAAGAAAACCTGGCAGAATATGGGGCAGCCAAATTCAGAATGGTCCACCATTCAGCTACGCATGGCCAATCAGCAAAAGATCATTCCACTTGGAAAACTTCCACAAGTTGTGGTAGACATCGCTGGAGTAAATGTATATGCTGATTTTGAGGTTATAAAATTTTTGGATGATGCATACCCTGACCCTGTGTTGTTACGATTGGATTAGGCCATTGATATAAGAGGCATCATCAATATAAAGTGCAGACGTATGATTTTTGAGAATAATGGTACAAAGGTGATAGTCCCACTGGATCCAGCAGAAGGAGAACAGTACACAGAACTAGTGCATGATGGGGATGATTTCGGCCATATCTATAAGTTGATTTCACAGGACAAAGACTGGATCAACCCTACAGCTGATGGCATGTTGAATTGGGAGAAGGATGGTTCTTGGTTTTCCGATTCTGATGGTGAAATGGAGAACTGGCAGAACTTGTTGCACAATGTCTCTATGTTGTGTTGCCTCAAGATCACAAATAACTTCCAGTGCATCACCACCGAGGTAAGGGAACTATCCTACTTTGATGGTTCTAGTAGTGTCAAAGAATTTTTGGAAGCATTGGAAAAAATTTTCCCAGAGGAATGAAGGTTCTGGGTGCTTGATTTGGCTATGCGTGCAACTCTAGCGCATTGATGGGAGACACACAAGGGAACTTTCCAGGACTTGGAGGAATGTAGAAAAATGATGACGTTGCATTTTGCACCTCCACCCACTCCACCCATTGAGTTTTTCTATGGTCGGGGTGATGTGCGCAAGCACCTGGCCATGTGGATGGAGGTATGGGATGAAAATACATGGAACAAGTGGGTCCATAGGTTTTTCCACTCGTTGGGGTTGGTACCCACCACCTGGTATCTAGAATTTGAGCTACACTGAGGTACTCGAGATTGGTTTACAATGATCGAGGATTTTTTGGAAACCTTTGACTCGGTTGGGGGCTTGGAAAAATTGGATGAAATCCTGCAGAACATAGATGCTTTGGTCTTTGACGAATCTCGGCCCCCAAAAGTGTGTGTTGTGCTGGCCTGGGATGCATAGATGAAAGACATCATAAACTACAGAAACCTGTCAATCCAGGATATTGAAGATGACCCAAGGAATGTTATTATCTCAGAGTCTGAAGGAGAGCGTGCAATTGCAGGGCCTGCATTAGGGATGGTGGATGTTACTAAACCTCTAAAATTGAAGGAAGTCAACATTGGGACAGAACAACAGCCCAAGTTGGCAAAGATTTGGGATTACTGGGATGATGAGACAATAGGAAATTTTGCAGAGCTGCTGATAGAATATCAGGATCTGTTTCCTACAAAGTTCTCTAAGCTTAAGGGATTCGTAGGGGATTTGGGTGTTATTAAGATCATGCTAAAACCAGATGCATGCCCTATCAAGTAGCGCCCATATCGATTGAACCTCAAATATAAGAATAAAGTAAAGGATTTAGAAAAGATGGTGGTTGTGCGCATCATTGTACCAGTCGAACAGTCTGATTGGGTAACCCCAATGGTGGATTAGGAGAAAAAGACTAAAGGAGAAATAAGGATTTGTGTCGATCTGCGCAAGTTGAATGATGCATGTGTGCATGACCCCTTCCCTACTCCATTTTCTGATGAGATCCTAGATAATATAGGAGGACAAGAAGCTTATTGATTTACAAATGGATTTTCAAGGTATCATCATATCAGAATTGTGTCTGAAGACCATAGTAAGACCACCTTCGCCAATGAATGGGGTTCTTTCCAATATACTATCATGCCATTCGGTTTGAAAAATTCACCTGCAATCTTCTCACGCATGGTCATGGTTGTGTTCAAGGAATTCATGCATAAATTCTTGGAGCTATACTTTGATTACTAGACAGTGTTTGGATTGGTAAAGAAAAATGTGTCGAACCTACACATGATGCTTGACACCTGTAGGAAGCACAAGATTTATCTCAACCTGAAATCTCTCAACCTGAAGAAGTGCATATTCTATGTACCTTTTGGGATTTTGCTGGGGCATATAGTATGTCAGCAGGGATTGATGGTAGAGCCAGCCAATTTCATGGTTATCAATAACTTAGACGTTCCTACCAATGAGAAATAGATGCGCTCCATCCTAGGACACATTGGTTATTACAGGAATTTTATCAAAGGGTATGCTCTAATCACTATTCCAATGGAGAAGTTCCTAAAGAAGGATATAACATTTTTCTGGGATGACGAATGTTAGAAGAGCTTTAAGCTGCTAAAGGAGAAAATGGTCACTACACCTATTTTGATATTCCCAGACTGGTCTAAGGTTTTTCATGTGCATGTGGATGCATCTGGTATAGCACTTGGGGTTGTTTTAGCACATTAGGGAGAAGAATACATCGATCACCCAGTCAATTTTTCCATTAGGAAGCTCTCCAGTGCAAAGCCCAACTACTCAACTACATAAAGGGAAGGATTGGCCATGGTATACGTGCTGCAAAAATACAAACACTATATTCTAGGAGGGAATTTCAAAATGTTCACTGATCATTCTACTTTGAAATACCTGGTTAATAAGCCTGTGTTGGGGGGGAAGATCTGTTGATGGTTGTTGCTTTTTTAGGAGTTTGACTTTGAGATTATTGTGAAGCCTAGAAGACTGAATGTTGGGCATGCTCATCTATCACGAATTGAGAATGGGGAAGAAAAAACCAGTCTGGAGGAAGGGTTACTTGATGCACAAATCTTCGCTATCAAAGTGGTGGATGAACACTTTGCAGATATTATTCATCTTTTGACACAAGAACCGCGCTTGCAAAATATTCAGTTCAACAAAAGAAGGAGTTGGTTATGCGCATAGCTGATTTCACCCTGATCACAGGTCAGTTGTATAAAATAAGAGTAGATGAAGTATTAAGGAGGTTTGTATTGGAACATGAATGACATAATATATTGGCTGAGGCTCATGGAGTGGCAGGAGGCCACTATGCTGGGAAAGCCACTGCGCAGAAGGCGCTACGTGCTGGGCTATGGTGGCCCACACTACACAGCGATGCAAAAGCCTATTTTCGGGGATGTGATGCATGTCAGAGAATAGGGAAGTCCTCGTGTAGAGATGAAATTCCCCTACAACTGCAGATGGCCTTGCATGCATTTGAAAAATGGGCTATATATTTTTTCGGACCAATCAAACCCCTAAGAAATAAGACTGGAGTCTGTTATATCATTACTGCAACTGATTATATAACCGGGTGGGCAGAGGCAAATGTAGTTAAGGATTTTACTATAGATAATACTGCACACTTCATCTTTGAGCACATTTTGACCAGGTTTGGATGCCCAAATATTTTGATGAGTGATAGAAGTATGCAATTTTTTAACGAAGCAATTGAAGCTTTGATAAAGGAATTCCAGATCCATCATAAGAAGAGTACCCCTTATCACCCACAATAAAATGGCATAGTAGAATATTTCAACAAGATTTTGGAGAACACGCTCACAAATATCTGTAGTGCCAATCGAGATGATTGGGACGTGCACATCCCTTCTGTGCTATGGGCTATAGGACAACCTGCAAAAAGCTAACGGGAAAAACATCGTTTGGGATGGTCTATGGGCAGGAAGCCATCATGCCAATGGAGTATATTGTCCCATTTTTTCACATTGCATCTTTTAATAATATGGCCTAGCCTAACATTATGGAGGAACAATTGGTGCAACTCGTTGCCTTAGAATAAGATTAGTTTATTGCTAACTTCCACTAGCAAGTGCAGAAGGCGCGCGAAAAAGCCTGGCATGATAGGCACATAAGGTAGAAGGTGTTCAAGGAGGAATACTTGGTCTTCCTCTATGATAGTAATTTTTTGCGCCACCTAGGGAAGTTCAAAAAGCATTGGTTGGGGCCATATAGTGTAAAGGATATAAATTATGGTAGTGCGGTGCACTTGGCCACGCTACACGGAGAGATCCTTCTCAGGTACTTTAATGGAAGTCGTCTGAATTCGTATAGAGACAATATGGTGTCGACCAAATGAATATATGGCCATAGCATTAGAATTAAAGGGTATGCACACAGTAGAGAGGGAGGGCTTAGACAGGTGCGACAAAAGCACAAGGGTGAAGTGCACGCCAGGAAACTAGCCGTTGGAATAGTGAAACTAGGTGAAAAAGTGAAATTATCGTTGGATGAAGATGATTTCTCGCACTTAATGAGGTGATCTTGGAGGACTTTTTACCGTTTTCTTGAAGTTAAGTGGCGATTAATGATAATCCAACCATTTTTACCATGGTTGGCTTATAAAAATGCGTGCGCAAGTCTCAATTGGTTCCTTTGTTGTTTGAATATTTGGCACCCTGTGATTGTCTGCAATCTATGTTATCCTCTTGTCTGTGAATTCTGTATGTCTGGCTGTGAATCTCTTTCCGACATCAGTAATCCTGAGTTAATATTTTTCTTTATAATGACGACTACCAACCCTGCGGAGGAGCATTCGGTGCCCCTCACTGCTTCTACAGAGATGGGCTCAGATGAGATCAAAGAAGTAGTCCCCAAGGTAGAAGAAGTTGTCTCCACTCTATTGAAAGAGGGGAAAGGGGAAAATGTCCAAGTGGGCTACTTCTAAGCTGCACACCTTGCCACAGAATGTAACATCCCCAAGGAAATCCACTAAGGAGTGATCCCCCATCGGTGATCCATCAAAGTGCCAAATGAGTGCTAGACAAGAAGTGACGTTCATGGAACCTATCTCATGGTGGCCACCCTATGTTAAGCCGAAGAAGCCCTCTGCGCGCTAGCCACAGAACCTCGATATTGTTCGAGAGTATCTACAGATTTCATTGATTCATCTGGATGTCCCTTTGATTGGAAAAATGTTCGGCAAGATCCCTTAGCTAAAGTTCAATGATTATGATCTTGCCAATGAAGCAACATTCCTTGAGCTCACACCAGAAAATTACTTGGAACGGGTGATGTACGATGATGTGCCAAAGGTGGATCCGATGCCCTGGACGCGCGAGCTGCACAACGCAGGAGTCCTCAATTTATTGAGGATCCCACACTTTGGAAGGTATTTGATCGCCAGAATTTGTGTGCGCCAATTGTTGGCCTTGGTCCACGAGGGCTCCCTGTGGATTCAGGGAGAATTCCTATTGTTACACGTTATTTTTTCACCATGACATTTGACTATTCATATGGGTCTATCACCACCTATATTATGTTCCCTTAGAAGTCAAAAACCTTAAAATTCCTGAATCAAGTCTTGGAATTAGAGAAAAGCTCTTTAAAACCCTTAAAAGTCTACCTGCGCGGTTTTTCTAGCCTTTCCCTGTGCATGTGCTGATGTTTGGTCAATAAAATGCGGAAACCCCCACACGTTTCGCTACTATTACCTGTGCACCCCCGCAAAAGGCAAATTAAAGGAAAAAGTAAATTCTAGAAGCCTAGCTGGTCGAATATTCTCCCAACTGGAAGCTTCTAGAGTCGCGATTAGTTCAAACTTTATCCCTCCACTCATGGAGCTTATCCCTTGTTCCATGGAGCTACAATCCCTTCATGTGAGGAATCCATCCCTCTCTTCATGGAACTAAAACTACCTCCATTTCCCTATAAATTGAGCTCAAGTTTTAGGTTGAAGGGTAGATGCTAAAGTAGACATACATGTTAATTGTTGAAGAAATTCCCAAGAGTGCATACTTTCTACACTGGTAAGTTGTTGAGAATTATCACACCCTTGTGTCTATAACTTCATGCAGGTATTCAGAGAGGAAGGCTTATCAAACTGAATGAGGAACGATTGTTTAGGACCCTGGGAGAAATATGTACGACATCAAGGCATCAGGTTGTAAGATTACTCTTTTTATTCAAGTAATACATATGGATATCTTTTTCTCATTTAGTTGTTCTTATGATTATTGAAATAACATCAAAACTTAGACTCTTTGATCACTAAGTTGGGTCATCTTTTCTTGATTATTATATGTTGCAGATGCTTTGATTCTTTTGTCTTGTCTATGATTGCAGGTTCTACTTATTGAAGAAGTCACTTTGGAGTGAAAAGATAAAAGACTACATCAAACATTTGGATTTCAAGGTAGGGGCATGTCCTCTTTACTTTCTTATAATAATTCTGAAATGCAATTAATCTGGAGAAAAAGGTTTTCAAATGGATGTTTGTTTCTAGCTACTCGCTAAGTACTAGGGAGATCGCTCTTGTCAGCAAGAGGATTAATTCGCATAAGAAAATGGCGACTCCATTGGGGAAGAGAAATTGTTTTTCTTTATTTTATTTTCAGTTTGAGTTTGAGTTTTAGAGGTTTCTAATTTTTACTTTTCTGAGAACAGTTTGGGTATATAAATTTTAATAATCCCTAAAAGAGAAAGCTAATTATTTATTTTTTCCAAGGTTTTCCTTGCCTCCGCGGTTTCAGCAAACAACAATGCGGTAACCTACGCGGGTTCTAGTTCAAAACAGTGCACATGTGCTTTGTATTCCACTATAAATTGCACAACCCTGGAAAATTTTTGAAAAAAATTGAAAATTCTTTTTTTTAGAGCCAGATCACTTGATTATTTGTGTTTTCCCCAATCTATCTTAGCTGTAAAATCTTGTGTGAGAATTTCTTTTTAGCAACTTTTGCATTTGTATGATTTATCATCCTATTTGCATCTTATAAGTGAGAGTTTTCCCTAATTTATTGTTGCTCCATACAAGATACCTTCATTTACCTTAGCTTACTGGTATGATGATATTGTCTTTCTCAGCCATTAAGATCATTGCAAACCTTACTTTTATGAAAATTGATTCCTTTTTCATTTGCAAATCTGGAAGAGCTTTTAGCTTACTGAAGCCTTATATCACACCAAAGAATTTTTTGATATTTTCATTTCTGCTAAGATAAGTAGAAATTTTTCTTATTCTGATCACAAACTAGGAGAAAACGTCCTCAAACATTCTAGTTAGACTTCAAAATTAGGTTTTTTCTTTAATTTTGAAATTTATGTTTTTAGAGTTTTTAGATATTGTTTTCTTTTGGAAATGGTTTGTTTATTGATTTGTAGTTTTTTATCTGATTGTTTAAGGAATTTAATTTCAAAAGAGTAATTGATCATTTTTTCAAATTGAGTTCTTTATGAAAATGTCTTCTTTTCAAGGATTTTGTTTATGAATGAAAGAATTGGTGCTTTGAATTTTTTTTAAATCTCTCAATATTTCCCTTAAATAAGATTCATTGAAAAGAAAGAGTTTCACTTCTCATTTAGATGCATTTAGTGTATTTTTGAGTCGGGTCACAAACATCATTGAAGTTTCAACTCCATACATTTTTTCTTAAGCAACAACCAAATTAAAAACAACACGCTAATAAAATCATTCTAGATATTTTACATTTTCTTGGGCTCATTCAACCAACATAGCTTAGGCTAGTGTTTTGGAACAGGTTGTAATTAACATTCCAAAAAAGTTAAAAAAAAAAAGTAGCATCTTGCGATAGGAAAATCCAATTGTAGCATTTGTGCTCTGGGAAGCTCTTCTTAAAAGAGTCAAGCACGAGATCATGTTGGAACCAGTGAGGTAATCGTACCTATCTCATTGGGAAAGATAGAAGATGTGCACGTAATACAAATGGTAAACCTCAGATAGACCATTGTCAAGGAGCCTGGGGTTACTTGTTGGAAAACCTCGTATTTACCATATTGAGGAGCCTTCAAGGTTATTGAGCTTGATACTCTCCCCTTGCGTGTTTATCGGATCGTAGAATTTTCCCCTAGGTACATTTGTTTCCGTTGGTGACATTAGTGACCATAATCTTCAAGATTTTTCCCAAGGTGACAGTGGAGGGAAGGTCCCACTGTACTTGGAACAGACCTCAGATAGACTTACTTGGACTTTTCAGAGGGTACCCTTCACTCCGAGATGGCATAAGTGGAGGGACTTGCACCAGACTATTTCATTAAGTAGGTTGTTGGAGTAACTGTTCCAACCGCGAAGTTTCCACATTAGAATTCTACGACGTTGGATTTCATCACCAACTACTATTTTTAGTGTAGAAACATACTATTTGTGTGTGGATTGTCTCTTAGATTTTGTAAGTGTGTGTTCCATTTGTTTTGTTAGCAACTTTAGGTCTATTTTGTTGAAATTTTTATTGATTTTTGTGTGTTAAACATTTAACCGTGGCTGAATTACCGAGACACTGTCATAGAATGCAGGGGAAGCCCCCTGAGTACACGCCAAGTCATTTAGAAAAACTTAAATCTGAAAGAGGCCAACCATCAAGAACCGGATCAACTAAACAAGAGGAAACATCTATAATCATACACCTCAATTACAAGGTATATCAACCTCAAACAGAAGAAAGTTACCAAAGACAACCAGAAATTTCTGAACTAGTTGAAGTTGCATCTACAACTAGTGAATTATCAGCTACTAAACCTGAAATTTTTGAACCTGAAACTGAATCTGCTTCATCAGATTTTTCTTCGGTGTTCATAGCCCTTACCCCTGGTCATCCTCATTCACCTCGAATGAAGCTTTGCATCACTAAGAACCTTCCTCCTGGCCTCATTAGTATCAAAGAGATTACTGACGCAGAAGAAGACATTATACTACCTTCACGTCAAGAATCTTTAGATCTAAGGCAAAGTGAATCGATTTATTATAGCCCTTTCAAACAAGATCCTTGGTATTCTTAGTTAACCGACTTTCTAAATAATTCTGGTCTTAATTATTCGCCACCCCGTATTCCTTTTTACGCCTTACCTAGAGGTTGTTACAGATCTTCATTAAACATATTTGGTGAGTCATCCTATTTTCTTCATCGCCAGAAACTTTTTTATATGGTGGCCCATCTGTTCCTTCAGGATACCAGTCGCTTTCTGGTAATTTCTTAGGAGCATCTCCCTTTTCTGAAAAACTTGTACAATCACATGGTCCCAATGAATCTCATACTGAAACTTTGAAAATAGAACAAGTCTACATGATGTCTGGAAACATTCCTAACCCTGACCCTCAAGGTAGCAATTTACTGCCTGGGGGGCAACCTCAAGGTAGTAAGTTTCCACCTCGAGGGAAACTTCAAGGGAAGTACATATTTCAAGGACAATATCAACCTCAATGGCAGTATATACCTCAATGGCAGTACATACCTCAAGGAAAATATCAAGCTTAAGGGCAGTACTCTATTCCAGGGCCACAACCTCTTCAAGGGCAGTACCCTATGTCAGGGAAACAACCTTTCCAAGGACAGCTGCCTCCTTTGGGGCCATATTTTTATCAAGAACAACAATTTTTTCAAGGAGGTCAATCTTTTTGTGGAAATTATCCATCCAATTATCAAACTTACGTTCCAAATTATCAACCGGGTTATGGTCCATCTTATGCATCACAACCTTCAATAGGAGTAAACATAGTGTGGAATCCGTCATTGAATTAATAGAATTCGCAACCTACCATGCAAGTACCTTATAATTAGCTTGGTCAACCAATTGGTTATACCAAAATCCAACAACCTATCCAACCTATGCTTCAAGTTATACCTCAGGTATCTGCACCTAGTAGTGTTCAGCAACCTGGTCCGAGTACACCTAGAAATCCTATCCAAACTGCTGCATCAACTTCTGTTCAACAACCTAGTATACCTATTCCTAGAGTTTCTACAGTCCCTATTTCTATAGCCCCTCAAGTAACAATGACACATGTATCACAACCAATCCCTAAAATGACTGTTCATCAACCTAGACCTATAGTTCAGACTACTGTTCAGACATCTACAAGACAACCTGGTACAAGTACAATTGTAACAAGCCAACCTTATACAGGTCAGTTTGTTTACCAACTTTATCAAGGGCAATATCAATATGGACCTGTAGGAAAAAATCCAGTATACCAACATCAATCGTACCCTAGTTAAACATATCAAATACCATCTCAACCTCAGTACGGTACGGCTAACCCTATTTATCGCGGAGGTATTCCAATTCCAACTGCACAGGCTATTCCAGCTTACCCTGGATATCTTCCTCCTGGTACTAGTATCGTTCCTCAAGGTTATCAGTTTTCTCAACAAGACTCTCACCGTCTGTTACCATTCATTACGACTTCGGATTTTACATATTTTTCGTGCCTCACGAACGATCCAATTTATTATCTTCCATTTTGGTCTCCAATGCCTAATAAGTTTCCCAGTGATATTCCCAAGTTTGAAGGTAAATTGGGAGACGACCCCTCAAACCATGTCATGACTTACCACCTTTGGTGTGCATCCAACTCTTTAATCGATGATTCCATTCGATTGAGATTGTTTCAAACAACATTTATAGGCTTAGTTGCAAAGTGGTATATTGAACTACCATGTGGCTCATTCAACAATTTCAACGCGTTAGCAACAGTTTTATTAACACACTTTCAGTTTCCTGTTTGTTACAACAATGGAATAGAACTCTTAAATTCATTAAAATAATCTACATCCACATACATTTCAGATCACATACATGAATGGAGATGTAGATGACATTTAGTGAAATTTTTCATTCTGGATCAAATCTTGGCAGAATGGTTTATCAAATCATTACTTCCAAAGATCATTGAAGATGTGGCTAAGGGAGGTGTTGTTATGGAATAACAGGTCATAGCTCAAGCATAGTACTTAGACCTTGTATATACATAGTCTAGTACTTTATACAAAAACATTCCTGACTTGTCATGTCTAGGTCCAATAACTGCAACTCCTTTTGGTTCTCATGCTGCAGACAGTGTAATTGGTTCAGTTAATGCTAACAAGAGTAAGAATAATTCATCCAAAACTACTTCTCCCATTATAACTTTACTAGATTCACCGAAAGGAGATTCTTCCCTTGAAACTTATGTCGACATTCATGTTGTAGACTCATCCATAGCTAAATCTAAAACCGGTAATAAGAAAAAAGGAAAGAATAAAAACAAATGGACTACATCTCCCACAGAGGAAACTGAAAAGAATGAACCAACTAATGAAAAATGGAAACCTCATTATCCTTGTCGTCCTTATGATGAGGATCAATATACCAAAGAGTGTCCACATCAGTCCAAGGTCTCTAAGTTTTTCAAAGGTTCACCCAAAGAAGGATCCTTTTCCCACTCAAGATAGTAAAATGATAAGATCTTCTTCAAATTCATTGGCAGATATTTTAATGATGTCACAAGTTATGGTTGCGACACGATCTCAAGACTATGGAACTAAAAATCCTGAAACTGGTAAAGAGACAGAAAATTATAGTCAAACACCAGCTATACCTCCTTTAGTTTCTGAACCACTCCAAATCGAGAAACCTAATCCTGATCTAGTGATTAAACTGCCTGCTAAAGTTATACTTTGAAAGTTAGCTTTCCATCCACATGCGAGAGTTGCCTTGAATTACAACATTGTTGAAGATTTGGCGATATCCCCTTTAACAATGTCAGCCTTAGAAGTGCTACAATCATGTCCAGCACAAAGGAAATTACTATTATCAACTATCAGAGCTATTGATCCTCAGGATTCCAACCTCATGGTCTTTGATCTCGATAATTTTACACCGAGACTCCCTCATCAAATGGCTTTTCAAATTCCAGTATTAGTCAAATCCAGACGAGTTTTTCTTACTGTAATTAATGAGGGGGCATCCATGTGTATAATGTCGTTAAACTGTTGGAAAACTCTCAGTTCTCCAACACTCAACCAATCACTAAAAATCTTTAAAGCCTTTTAAGGAAGAGGATTTCATCCATACGGAATACTCTAGGATCTACCTATAGAAGTAGAAGGTAAAACCGTTAATCTAGATGTGGAAGCTGTTGATGCCCCTCTTGATTACAACCTTATTTTCGATCGTAGTTAGTCTTATGCTATGACTACTTTCATTTCATCCATATTTCAACTAATCATGTTTCCTCATAAAGGAAATATTGTGAAAATCGATCAGTTGTCATATTATTCATCAGACCCTACTTCTACAGACAGTATCCAACATGTTGGAAAAATGACTATCCCATACGAAGATGTTGGTGTAGTATTAGTGAAGGATTCCTCTCTCATGGGAAATTTCTCCATACCTCCACCCAACGTACCATGCACAATTTCCAACATCAATATGATCTCATCAAGCATTATACCATTCGATGACACTTGAGTAGTGCCTTCAAAATCAGAATTGGACTCTTTCAATGGTAAGATGCCTTTGAATCCTTTTGAAATGGCATATGTAGTAGTGCAATTGTATCCTAACACACTTTCAACTACTCATGATCAAATGAATGTGATCACCGAAGAATCCTCTTCTCTATCAAGCTCAACCTTGACACCATTTTCCAACCCCTTTCAACATGTATTTCATACTGATGAAAGTATTCACGAAATTTTGTCATCAAATGAATTACCCTGGGATGATCTACATCATATATCTTCATTTTTACCTAATCTTGATAAGTTTGAAAATGATTTTTCGTCTATTTTTACGATTGATTATGTCAAGAAACCACAGAATCCCATATCGATTACACATTCGAAATCTGAGACTAATTTGCGAAATATTTCTAAGACGGTTCCTATTGACATATCAGTCAAACCTGGAATTATTGAAAACATTCATATAGGTGCTTCTTGTACGATGGAAGAGATTAATGCTTACAAATCCCTATTTCAAGAATTCTGATAAATTTTTGCCTGGTCTTACGAAGAGATGCCAGGAATCAATCCTAAGATTGTCATTCATGAAATTATGACATACCCATATGCCAAGCCTATTAGAAAAGATTACGTCCAACACATCCACGAAAAATTGTAGCTATCAAAGCTGAAGTTGAGAAGCTCTTACGAGCAAGATTTATTTATCCAATTCCATTGACAGATTGGGTATCTAATATAGTTCCCATTACAAAGAAACAAGGGACTATAAGAGTATGTGTCAACTATAGGGACATTAATAAAGCAATGTCCAAAAGACAATTATCCTACACCTTATATCGACCAAATTATCGATAATTATGCTGGAAATGAAATTTTCTCATTTATGGATGGATTTTCTGGCTATAATCAAATCAACATACTCCCTGCTGATCAACAAAAAACAACGTTTATATGTCCTTGAGGGACGTTTTCTTATTGAAAATTACCTTTCGTATTAAAAATGTTGGTGCAACTTTTCAAAGGGCCATGTCTTATGATTTTCATGATATCAAACATATTGTATAGCCTTATATGAATGATTTACCTGCTCACTCTTTACGCAGGAATGATCATCATACACACTTACGAACAATATTTATGAGATGTAGGCATTACAAGATTCGTTTGAACCCGCATAAATGTGTTTTTTGTGTGCAATCAAGACAATTAATTGGATTCATAATTTCGAAATATGGCATTCATGTTGACCCCTCGAAGGTTGAGTCCATCTTCAATTTACCTCCTCCTTCCACACTTCGTCAACTCCAAAGTTTGCAAGGGAAAGCAAATTTTTTACGTAGGTTTATCCCGAACTATGTTGAGTTAACAAAAGGTTTTACCTAGTTGTTGAAACAAAGTGTTCCTTTTATTTGGTATGAGATTGTTGATAAATATTTTGAAGCACTAAAACACGCGTTGACCCATGCACCATTATTGCATCCACCCAATTACCACTAGGACTACTTTTTATACTTAGTTGCCTCTGATTCCACCATTGGAATGGTTTTGGTTCAGGAGGATGAATCTCACAATGAGTATGTGATCTATTATCTAAGTTATAATATCAATCCGATGGAAATCAAATATTCACATGTGGAAAAATTGGCCTTGGCAGCAGTGCAAGCTGTCCAATGATTTCGTTACTACATACTATTACGTAAAACAAATGTGATATCTAATTGCAAACCAATGACGTATATATTCACAAAACAATTACTCAGGGGAAAATACTCCAAATGTATTTTCATGCCACAAGAGTTTGATTTGGAATTCGAGAAATCTAAATCAAAGAAATCACTATTGTTTGCTGAGCTTATGTGTGACTTTCCCAATATTGAGACAGAAACCGTGGTAGAGAGTCCCATTTCATATGAATCTATGTTTCTCATTAGTATGTTATATCCATGGAATGGAGATATCATTAGATATCTTCAAACCCAAACCTTTCTCCCAAAGCTTTCACTTTCAAGTTGACGAAGAATCCGATATCAATCCCAGTAATACAATATTGTTGGCAACACTCTTTATCATCGTAGTGCAGATTCTGTTTTTCGACGTTGTATAAATCACGAGGAGGATGAAAGGGTTTTGAATGATTTCCACTCTAGAGCATGTGGCGGTCATATGTATGGGTTTGCTACAACTCAAAAGATATTTTGCGCGCTGGTTATTTTTGGTCGTCGTTATTCAAAGATTGTATCCTTGTGGTCCGAAAATGCCACAACTGCCAAATTTTTGATCAAAAGATGCATGCACCTCCAAATCCTATTAATCTTATCATTGATGTTGGTCCTTTTTCAAAATGGGGCATTGATTTCATTACATGTAACCCTCACTCGGCTGGGGGGCATGGGTATATTATTCTCGTTGTAGATTACTTTACCAAATGGGCTGAGGTGATGCCTACATTCACGACAGATAGAAAAAATGCAACTAATTTCGTATTCAATCATGTGATTGCTCATTTCGGTGTGCCTCAAGCTATTATCACACACCATGGGATTCATTTTGGAAATATTATGATGACCGAACTTTCCGATCAACTTGGTCTACGCCATGATAATTCTCCTCCATATTACCCACAGGATAATGGTCAAGTTGAAGTCATCAACAAGGTTTTAACCACTATGATTAAACGGATTATCAGAACTCGTAAATCGAATTGGCATACCATGCTTTTTTCAGCACTATGGGCATATCGAACCTTTGCAAAAACTACTACAGGGTTCACTCCTTTTCAAGTTTTTTAGGGTTTAGAATTTGTGTTACCCATTGAATGTGAAATGTCGTCACTCAAATTAGCCATTGATTTGTTACCAACTACCTCTGAAGAGGAAAAACGCTTTCTGTACTTAGCAAAATTAGATGAGACTCAGTGCACCACTGAATTGGCTACCGAAGCTCATAAGAAACGTGTGAAAGCTCAGTATGATCAAAGTGTTAATCCTTGTGTTTTTTCATAAGGTGACCTAGTTTTAGTATACGATCAAGCTAACGATAAGGTAGGTGCTGGAAAATTCGAACCAATGTGGCATGGTCCCTATATTTTCAAGCATGTGCTTGCAAAAGGAGCCTATGAATTAACTGATTATGACGGGGTCTCTTTAGATAAGCCCAGAAATGGTCTTTATCTTAAGAGATATTATGCTTGACTTTCATGTGAAGATCTCTCTTATACATTAGTTACTTTTTAGAATAGTGTGCCTTAGATTAGATAAGTGTGCCTAGATTATTTTTGTTGTTACTAATATCACTGATTATCTTAATTACCCTTGATATTGCAGATGTCGACATCCCTTCAAACATACATTGGTTTTGTTGATGGTGCTTGTTGTAGTACAAGGAATATCTCTTCCGCGGCTTGGGTTATCTATTCACCCACCAATGAGTTAATTTATATTCATGGGATATTTCTTGGTCAAACAACGAACAATATTGCAGAATATAGTGCAGTCATTGAGTTATTATCTTATGCCATTTCATTTGGTATTTGACATTTGATCATTAGGTTCGATTTAGAACTCATTGTATTACATTTAAAAAGAGTATATGCAATTAGAAATTCAGAGTTATTGAGATTATTTTTTAAGGTTCGTCTCTTGGAACGAAAATTTGATTATATTTAATATTAACATATTTCAAGAAATTTAAACACATTGGCTGATGCATTAGCTAATTGTGTTCTAAATAGACATTTGAAACATCAACAGATTAAACCAAAACAACATTCAATCCATGTTGAACAAGATACTCAAATAACTAAAGTAGTAATTTCATTAGGATAGAATAGTTTGTTTTCAAAAAATATATTATATAGTCTGTGATCATAGTTTCAAACACCTTATGATCTGATAGATACTGATAAAAAAAACAAAATGTCGATCTACAATGATCATCCACTATCCATGATGATGATCATGGTAATAGACTATAGCACCCGCCACCTTGCGAAGAAATATCATAAATGGACCTGGAACACATGTCACGTATCTCTGAAGCCTGAGAGGGATATCATCTATTCCTATCTTAGGAATGTCTATGGTCAATATATCAAGGTTTTGCTCCATGTATGCTAGGATCTCTGCTGCCTAATCCTGTGGAGGTGCTAAAGGTTGTGCTTCCCACCTATCATAGCAAAAAAGTGTTGCTAGTCGTTGTGGGCTGACATCTGCATTTAAATATTTTTGTCAGTATTGGACAATAAAAATAAAAATAAAAATTAGATTAAAAACATCAGAATGATTTGCTTACCTATCTCATCGCACTGTGACCCTGGAGGCAAATATGTTTCAGGATCACCCCTGTAATCCATTCCTGCATAAGGAAAGTCTTCGATGGTGAAGACTTGGTTCCTAAGCCACATGAAGTATGCTGAAGTAAATCAAACTACTAAGCCACCCTCACCACCATGGCGAGCCATTAGTGCCACCCATCCCACCATCCGAGGTTCATGAGGAGCCCCACTATCCACTAGAATCAACTACAAAGAAAGAAGAAAAACTCACTCTAAAGAAAATGAAATGAGAATGTCGCCATATCTGAATTTTTTCAACTTCGCATTCTTTTCTCTGGCTAATTGGCCTTTCATGTTTTCCAATATTCCTTCGCACTAGTTAAATATTGTTCCTCCAAAACACTCAACTGTTGTTTGCATTTGTGACTTAGTAGTCACATGCAGAGCTGCACTCCCACACAATCTGGTTACTATAAATTCTATCACTTTGAGATCCAATTGCAAGATATTTTTAATATCTTTGTGACCATCCTTCAAATCTACCTCATTTCTACAATATTTCTCTTTGTAACTGGCAGTCGGTAGACCTCTTTGTTTAGGCCCAAACAAGGATATGATTCTTCCTCTCCGAGATAATCCGGTAAGGAAATAAATGTCCTCGAACTCAATTTTGAGCCGGTGGTTGTCGATTATGAAGCATTGGTCTTGAACATCCCACGTGTTTACAAGCCAAACCATAAGCTCCACTTGTTATTTCATCCGTTGGATAGCCCAGAATTTGTATAAGCCACAATTATTCAACACACGCATAGTTGTATTATCATCCATAGCTTCATTGTCTATGAGCTCATGTTCACATTATTTCCACTCCAATATGGTGGAACAACCTACAAATCAACACATTTAACATTTAAAACCATTTGGAAGAGAATTTGAACCAATTTTTAAGAGAAATTTCGATTTTTAAAATGTTCACGGCGTCTCCACAGTTTTTGTGTGTAGAAAGTGCGAACGTCTACACGTGCTTCACACAGAACCCACGGCAGCCCGATAATTCTTTCTTTTAAAAATTATCGGGGTCCGCAGTTATCACTTACATTACCCGCAGACCCCCGAGGGCGCAATTTAAAACATAGAATCCTCCTAAAAAATGAAATGAATATTCAAAATGAAAAATGAAATGGATATAAATGAAGACAAAGATGATATGGATTACCTAGTTCTGACGATTCAAGAAATGGACTGTCGATTCTCCCGATATTTGCTCCAGAACGTTTTAGCCAAAAGCTCTCTCTGCACTGCTCTGAACACAAAAGGTGAAAATGATTTGTTTTAACTCCTTTTTATAGTTTTAAATTAATAAAATATTATTATTTTATTTATTTTTCACTTTAAAAGGTAATTTTAAATATTTTTACTTTTTGGAAACAGGTATATGTAATCTTTTGAGTCTTTATGCAAGATACATGATGTTTTGGTGAAAATAATTATTTTGACATTGTGTACTTTTATCACTTTTTTGGGCTCTATAAAATTAAAAAAAAAAAGAGAAACCCTGGAGTTCTCTTTTAAGCCCTTTTCAGACTCTCAAAATATGAAAATATCCTCGAGTACTTGACTATTTGAACTCATTAAAGTAAATGAACAGTTTTCCCTTCAATATAAGTTTACCCCTTTAACAGACTGAAATGGACTAATTATGAAAAAGGTATATGTTGACTAATCATAGTCAATAGGGTTCTCTCCTACATTATTTTATCCTTTTTCGGGCCTGAGAGACTAAATTTATGAAAATGAACAACCATGGAGTTTACTTATGTTTTTCTTCTGACTCCCTAAAATTGAAAAATGTCGAGTTTCTCCTATACTGGACTTGTTAAAATATAATAGTAAAGAACCTGTCGATTACAAACAGGACCGAAACACTCCTTATTAGGGTTCGATTTTAATACTAAGATCGAATCATTCAAAGGATGAGCTTACATAAAAAAGAAAATGTTATCCTCCTCAAGCTTGTCAAAAATAAAGAGGCACTTGCCAATAATGGTGGAGGAAAAAGAGAAAAAGAATCCAATTGTCACCCTTGTTTAAAAAGCAGCATGCCACTCTTGAGCACGACACTTTGCACACTTGTACCTCAGTTGGGAAATCCTTTGTCTAACAGTTAATTGAACCACATTTAAAGCCTTCAGCCAATTTCTGGGTATTAGCTTTAGGTCAAATGCTACCAAGCCATCTACAGTTTCGTTATGTGTTAAAGAGAGAGTTCAAATAAACCATTCATTGCAAACATTTGTCACCATTCACATTGACCATCCTTAATTCAATCCTTGCAAATATTTCTTCAAAACTTGATCTAATGGTTTTGTGTCGTGGGCTTTCCTACGAGGGGTCACATTCTATCGACGTCAGCTCATCATCTAGAAAGTTGATCTAGAATCCTATCAATACCTTGGGATCTGCATGCCCTAATGGAAGGTTTCTCGTCTTTGATGACAGGTTGCATCATTGACCTTCGATTGAATGATTCTATGAGTGTTATACCAAAAATCATCCATTCACATTTCATATATTTTACTGGAGTACTTTGAGAACCATTTTCATTATTGGTGTATTCTCTCACACTTGTTAACGGTTCACATCATTGACCGGTAATCAAGTGGTTTCTACCATGTTCGACTTCGACACAATCAATCGCATGGATAGATTCGTTCTACTTCGAGAAGCAGAAATCAAGACCCTGGCTCTAGTTTCTACCATCCAAGCTACGAGGAGTTTTATTATTCATGATACAGTAGACTATTCATGATAGATGGCTGCCCCCATACTGTGTCTACTTTTGATGTAACATTGAAACCATATATGTACCAGAACATTTAGTTAGTTTTTATCTAAGTATGGGAATTCCTACCTCAGCGATGATATATATATATATATATATATATATATATATATATATATATATATATATATATATATATATATATGTTTACATTGGATTTTTTTATAGGCTTTCGACCGATGTCTCCAATCCAATCCTCGGAATGATAAATCACTTCACTCTTCAGAATAACCTCAGACTTCACACTTTAGGGGGAAATTGTTTACACGTTATTTTGTCACCATGACATTTGACTGTTCATATGGGTCTATCACCACCTATATCATGATCCCTTAGAAGTCAAAAACCTTAAATTTCTTGAATCAAGTCTTGGAATTGGATAAAATCTCTTTAAAACCCTTAAAATTCTACCTACGCTGTTTTTCTAGCCTTTCCCTGTGCATGCGCTGCTGTTTGGTCAATAAACTACGGCAACCCCCGCACTTTTTGCTACTATTACCTGTGCACCCCCACGAAAGGAAAATTAAAAGAAAAAGTAAACTCTAGAAACCTAGCTCATCAAATATTCTCCCAATTGGAAGCTTCTAGAGTCGCGATCAGTTCAAGCTTTATACCTCCACTCATGGAGCTTATCCCTTGGTCCATGGAGCTAAAATTTCTTCATGTGAGGAATCCATCCCTCTCTTCATGGAACTGAAACTACCTCCATTTCCGTATAAATTGAGCTCAAGTTTTAGGTTGAAGGGTAGATGCTAAAGTATACATACATGTTAATTTTTGAAGAAATTCCCAAGAGTGCATACTTTCTACACTAGTAAGTTGTTGTTGGCATGAGAATTACCACACCCTTGTGTCTATAACTTCATGCTGGTATTCAGAGAGGAAGGCTTATCAAACTGAAGGAGGAATGATTGTTCACGACCTCGGGAGAAATCTGTATGACATCAAGGCATCAAGTTGTAATATTACTCTTTTTATTCAAGATAATACTTATGGATCTCTTTTTCTCATTGATTTTTTCTTATGATTATTGAAATAACATCAATACTTGGACTCCTTGATCACTAAGTTGGGTTATCTTTTCTTGATTATTATATGTTGCAGATGCTTTGATTCTTTTGTCTTGTCTTTGATTGTAGGTTCTATTTATTGAAGAAGCCACTTTGGAGCGACAAGATAAAAGACTACATCAAACGTTTGGATTTAAAGGTAGGGGCATGTCCTCTCTAATTTCTTATAATAATTCTGAAATGCAATTGATCTAGAGAAAAATGTTTTCAAATGGATGTTTGTTTCTAGCTACTCGCTGAGTACTAGGGAGATCGCTCTTGTCAGCAAGATGGATTAATCTGCATAACACCTATATATGTCGCACTAATCCATTGTATCACTGGCATGCCCAAGAAGGGGCCCCACCCGATGAATGGATTCGGGAAGAGAAATGAGCAGAAAGTGGTAAATGATGTGAAGACCAAATACAAGGTGGGATGGGATAAGAGGGGCTATTTGGTCCAGACCATCGCTGACCCGACGGTGCACATGGGCACTCTCATCCTCAGATGCAAACTTATGAGGAAGTGCTGACCAAAAATGTTCCCCGTGCACGTCATAGCCTTAGCGAGGCAATGTGAAAAGGGGATGTTGTATACCTGGTTGCAGTTTTTGTGTGAAGAGTTTCTAGAAAATGTGTACAAGGTGCGAGAACTAGGGAAGAAGTTCTACTACTCATGCCTTCTATTATTGATTGTGTTGTGTAACCAGCTCCAAAAATAGAAGAAAAGAGATATCAACGCCTTAGAAATAAGCCACTTCGAGGGGGCAACCTCCAATACATTACATAAATGAACAATTCTTGGATGATACAATTTACAAAACCTCCTTTCTATATATAGGAGTCCATTGGGCCATAATGTAATCCTAGTGGGCCACAATGTAATCCTAGCCGACCTAACAATAATAATTTAAGGGCACAATAATAACAAAATGGAGGTTACAAGGGTACAATAATAACAATAAGGGGGTTACACTAACAACAATAAGGGACTATACTAGTCATATAGGGACCTAACATGCCCCTCTCCTTCAAAAAAGTGTTGTCCTCAACGCTTGAGTAACTCTGGGTGCTTCTGTATAAAATTCTCATCCTCCCATGTAGAATCTTCAGTGGGTAAGTTCTTCCACTTGATGAGATACTCTGAAATTGATCGATTCCGTAGTTGTCGAGTTCTTGTTTCCATGACCGCTTCTGGTTCCAATGTGATTTTTCCTTCCTCATCAAGTTCTGGCAATATTGTTTGAACTGGAAGATTTTCTCCTATAACCTTCTTTAAGCATGAAACATGGAAAACTGGATGCACTCGCGAAGAAGGAGGAAGCTCCAATTTGTATGCCATAGTACCAATCTTTTGCAACACCTTGTAAGGACCATAGTACTTTGGCGATAATTTATTATCCTTCTTTGCTTGCTTGAGGGACATTTGTTTGTATGTTTGTAGCCGTAAAAATACCCAATCTCCTACATCAAAACTTCTCTCGCTACGATGTTGATCTGCCTGTTGTTTCATTCGATTTTGTGCCAAATTCAGGTTATCCTTTAAGAGTTGGAAAACTTCTTGCTGATGCTCGATGTGATCTTCCACTGCTTGAACCTTCGAATTTTCCCTTAAAGATGATGTGATGGATGGTGGATGATATCCATAAAGTGCCATAAATGGGGTCATTTTTGCTGCGGTATGGAAGGAAGTGTTATACCACCATTCAGCGAGAGGTAACCACTTGACCCATTGTGTTTGTTTATCGGATACAAAACAACGAAGATATCCTTCCAAACATTTATTTACTATCTCAGTTTGACCATCAGATTGAGGATGATAAGATGAGCTATGAGCTAATTGAGTACCCAAACAAGAAAATAACTCCGTCCAAAAATTTCCGGTAAAAATGGGATCTCTGTCGCTCACAATAACCCTTGGGCTTCCATGTAGTTTTTGAATTCTATCCATAAATGTAGTAGCAACTGTACTTGCTTTAAATGGATGAGATAATGCACAAAAGTGTGCATACTTGGTAAGTCTATCAACTACCACCATGATGACACTCTTTCCTTAGGACTTAGGTAAACCTGTGATAAAATCCATTGAAATCTCCTCCCAACGTTGACTTGGAATGGATAAAGGTTGTAGAAGTCTTGGGGTCTTAATTGTTTCCACTTTATTCTGCTGGCAAACCAAACATTCCGCCACAAACTTTTGAATATCGGATTTAAGGCCATCCCAAAAAAATTCTTTCTTCACCCTGTGGTAAGTTTTTAAAAATCCTGAGTGTCCTCCTAAAGGAGAAGTGTGCAATTCCAGAAGAATATTTTGTTTTAGTTGGGAATTCTTACAAAGATATAAACGATATTTGTACCATAAGGAATCATTTTTCCAACTAAATGTATCAGATGTACTAGGATCTTGCTGCAACTTTTGAATGAGTGTCCATACATCTTTGTCCTTCTTCCATTCATCTCTTGCTTGGGTTATCCAATCTGGTTGGATAATAGAAATGGCACAAAGCAATGCTTCCACCTCTTCATTCTTTCTTGAGAGTGCATCTGCAACAACATTAAGCTTTCCTTTTTGTAGATTATTTCAAAGTCATAACCCAACATCTTTGTGACCCATTTTTTCTGCTCTTCTGATGATAGTCTTTGTTCCAAAAAGTGTTTAAGACTATCACGATCGGTTTTACCTTGAAGTGTCTTCCCATTAGGTAAGTTCGCCATTTCTTTAGTGCATGCAGTATTGCTAACATTTCCTTCTCATAAATAGGTTTCTGTAAATACTTTCCTTTGATTGGACGACTTTCAAAAGCAATGGGTCTTCCTTCTTGCGTTAAAACCGCACCAATTCCATTTCCTGAGGCATCACATTCCACAATAAAGGTTTTCGTGAAGTCTGGTGTAGCTAAGACCGGTGCTAGGCACATTGCCTCTTTAAGACGTTCAAAGGCCTTAGTTGCTTCAGGAGTCCATGAAAATGCATCTTTCTTCAATAATGTTGTTAGAGGTGCTGCTATTCTCATAATTCTTAACAAACTTGCGATAATACCCTGTTAACCCGAGAAATCCTCGCAACTGCTTTATGGTTGTGGGAACTTTCCATTCCTTAATGGCTTTAATTTTGTTAGGGTCTACTTTAACACCCTTGTGAGATACAATATGACCCAGATATTCCACCTCTTATACTCCAAAGAAACATTTGAATTTTTTTGCATATAATTGTTTCTCCTGCAATAGTTTGAGCACCTTTTCAACATGTTCAACATGATCCTTCCAAGACCTGCTATAGATTAGTATATCATCAAAAAATACTAGCACAAATTTTCTAAGGAAGGGTTTGAAAATGGAATTCATCAACCCTTGAAATGTAGAAGGTGCATTGGTAAGGCCAAAGGCATGACCAAAAATTCATAATGACCCTCATGAGTTTGAAATGATATTTTTGGAATATCTTCAGCCTTCATTATAATTTGATGATATCCTGAACGAAGATCCAACTTGGTAAAATAAATTGCTCCATGTAATTCATCCAATAATTCATCAATCACAGGAATGGGAAATTTATCTTTAATGGTGAGCTTATTGAGCTCCCTATAATCCAGACACATTCGCCATGATCCATCCTTCTTGTGTACCAATACTACGGGAGTAGAGAAAGAACTTTGACTAGGTTGAATTATACCCGCCTCTAACATTTCTGCAATCATACGTTCAATTTCGCTCTTTTGGAAGTAAGGATATCTATAAGGCCTGATGTTTGGAGGAACACTTCCCGGAATCAAATGAATAGCATGATCATGATCACGAATAGGTGGGAGTCCTTTGGGAGTTTCAAACACCTTGGAATGATTGTCCAAGACTTGTTGGAGATCTGCAGAAATAGATGATTTTGATGTCGGAACTTATAGTGAGCATAATTGTGCAATTACGCCTCGTTATTATTTCTTTAGAAGCTTTGTCATGACATTAGAGCTTATTATCCTTCCTGGCTTCCCTTCAATACCCCGTAATTTGACTTCCTTTCCTTCTGAAAAAAATTTCAAGAAAAGTTTTTGAAAATTAAAAGCTACCGTCCCCAAAGATTGTAACCATTGTACTCCTAGTACAACATCAACACCTCCCATAGGAATGGAAAGCATTAGACTAGTCAATACATATTCCCCCATGGTTAGCTTGATATTATGGCATTTTCCAGAGCAATTTATAGTTCCTCCATTTGCAACCATCACTTGACATTCTGGTGTTGAGTATAGGAAACAATTTAATTCCTTGGCTACCTTACAATGAATAAAATTATGGGTGCTACCTGAATCAATCAACACTATTACCTTTTCTTCTTGATTTGTCCTGCTATCTTGAGAGTTTGAGGAGTGGTAATTCCTGCCAGTGCATTACACGATATGGTCGGATTCATTTCTTCCTCTTCTAGGGCTGGTTCCTGGTGTATATCTTCTTCTTGTTCATTTTCTTCTTCCTCTTCACAATCTATGTAAAATAATTTCTTCTCAGCACACTTATGACCTTTAGTGTATTTTCTATCACAACTGTAGCAAAGCCCTTTTGCTCTTTTTCTTCCAATTTTTGTGGTGTCAACCTTGTAGGTTGTGGAAATCTAGGCGTAGCAACACTTCCTTCTTTATAGAATTGAGTGGTAGGCTTCCTTGTCGCCATAATTTTACATTCAACTTTTCTTGCCAACCTGAATGCCTTCTCCAATGAATCAGGTTCCAAAGCGCGAACTTCATGTTGGATGTTATCCTTTAAAGTGCCTATGAAGAGATCAATCCTGTGTTCCTCTGGAATATCAGTTACCCTTATATTCAATTTTTGGAAGTCCTCAATGTGCTACCCCACTAAACCCTTTTGTTTGAGATTTATCAATTGGCTAAAGGTGTTGCTCTTTGTATCCTCATAATGTGCTATCATTTCCTCCGTAAAAATTGACCAAGTGACAATTTTTTTACGGGAGCAAAGCCATCGATACCATACAAATGTATTTTGTTCTAAATGTAAAGTTGCAATGCGTACCTTTTGTGTGTTTTGCACGTTATGGAGATCAAAATATTACTCCATCTGTAGTATCCATGTTACAGGATCCTTTCCATCAAACTTCCTTATATCCATTTTTGGAATATGGTGGTTCTTCCTGCCAACATTAGAGTTTATGAAATCACGACTAACATTTATTTTGTTCTCCTCATGAGGTTCTTCTACCATATTTTCACCATTAGGAATCATTTCTGGTTTTAAACTTGTCATCAAGCCTTCCATGTATGCTTTTAGATCATTCTTCATGTTTTCCATGTTGTCTTTCATGTCATCCATCTTAGCTTCCATACCCACTTCCATGCCATCCATCTTAGCTTCCAAACCAATCATCTTAGCTTCCACGCCTTTCTTCAAACCATCCATCTTAGTTTCCACGCCTTTCTTCAAAACTTCCATTTCATTTTTTGTTGTTCTTTGCGAGAGCGAAATTTGCTCTTGTAATTTGGATATGTCATGTTGCCATTCTTCATCTTCATGAGTCATAGTAGAGCCTTCTGAAGGCTTAATGGGTGTTGAATTCTTTTTAGGGGCCATTTTAGAATCCAATACTGATATCTATTCTACAATATGCCCTTGGGATCAATTTAACTTGATTATTCAAACAAGACTTGTGCAATTTGAAAAAAATACACACCTTTTTCTTGCTTTTGAGGAGCTCGATATTGAAATTGGATTAATTCTGTGATTGTAGCACTTCAATATCTAAATTTCAGTACCGATGTATCCCTCTGAATTATCTTTCGAATGCCACAGGTCTGACCTGATTTGGATTCTCCAAGACAAAGTTGTGTCCAATCTCCCACAATGACCTAATTATGGACTGGTTCAGTAGTGCGAACTTGTACGACTTGCCACGTGTCACTGTTTCATCCTTTGTCTCTGAAATTGATAGCCAAGAAACTAAAGTCTATGTAATTGCAACCAATTTTTACGGCACTCCAATCCGATGCCCAGAGAGAGAGTTATTGAACTTTTCCCACGATCACCTCTTTGAGATGAAATTCAGGAGCCTGAAAAAGCACTACCTTCCACAGATCATATCTCCAAAAATATTGTGAACCAAGCTCTGAAATGTTTTGACGAATTTCCTTAGGATTTCAGCTTCGCACCATATGAATTTCAGATTCTGAACCTTCGTAGAAAAAAATTTATAGCGAAAATGCCACGATGACCTGTTTAGGAGCTTGAAAAAATACCTAACTTCCACAGATGATATCTCCGAAAATATTGCGAACCAAGCTCTGAAATTTTTAGACAATCTTCCTCAGGATTTCAGCTTCGCACCCTAAAAATTTCAGCTTATGAAACTTCGTAGAAAAAAAGTTATAGCGAAAATTCCACGATGACCTGTTTGGAGCAGCGAAACCCTAGAATCCAAAGCTCTGATACCAAATGTTGTGTAACCAGCTCCAAAAATAGAAGAAAAGAGATATCAGCACCTTAGAAATGAGCCACTTCGAGGGGGAAACCTCCAATACATTACATAAATGAACAATTCTTGGATGATACAATTTACAAAACCTCCTTTCTATATATAGGAGTCCATGGGGCCATAATGTAATCCTAGTGAGCCACAATGTAATCCTAGCCGACCTAACAATAATAATTTAAGGGCACAATAATAAAAAAATGGGGGTTACAAGGGTACAATAATAACAATAAGGGGGTTACACTAACAATAATAAGGGACTATACTAGTGATATAGGGACCTAACAGATTGTTTTGGTGGCATGGGGGACCCCAGCAGATGCATTCCTTCCTGAGATCGAGGCAAGCGTATGCGAGGGGGCGCACTACGTGAACTTATGGCACTCATCAAACCCCTAGCGAGCCGAAGGAAATAAAATTTTCTGGGTACTTTTTGAAGGCATGTTGGCACAAGCTATCCATTCCATACCAAGACTCTCACCAGCAGTGCATGATAAGTACAAAAGTGTTGCATAATTTTAGGTGACCATGCACAACGTCCACATCAAGGTGCACAAGGACTCAAACTAGTACACCTGCCCTATATCATCACGGAGGTGGAAGTTGACCATGTCATGGCAACATGTCCGAATGAATGGAAGATTGGGCTTGGATCCACTCAACCCATTACACCATCCACATCAAGAAAGGACACAGATCCAAAATATACGGCTCCAAAATACACAACACAGCCATGCATGGAGGCAGACGGAAAAGATACTGGTGCTGACACAGAAAAGGACCCGAATGTAGAAAAATACAAGGATCAGGAGTTGGGAGGTGACTAGGAGGAGGTGGACCTCAGAGGTTTAGATGGCCTCAATGGAGATGGTGTTGAATCTCTGCGCGACACCAATCAAGGTATAGAAACATCTAAAGGGTCACACAAGAAGAGGAAATGATCCAAGGCTGGAGGCAAGGAAGAGGTTACTCTGACCGAACAGGACCTTGATAAGATTTCAGACGTCATTTCTTCAGCATCAGAGGACCGCTGGAACATGATGGAGACAAAATACAAGGCCGTGGTGGAAGCTTTGCAGTCAAGTTTCTAGGTCCTACAACTGAAAAATGATACATTGCAAGCAAGCATAGATCAAGCGAGGTCGGTGCAATCGATCCTGTCATCCACTTCGATCGTTGAGACTATAGGAAGAAGAATCTTCCCCTTCCTAGGTGCAACGGTGTCCATGGAACAAGCAGAGTTGTGCGCACAAGTCTAAACCTGCCCAAAGGTCAGCATCGACCTTGCGAAGCTACCAAGTGGGCATCTCTGTGCTCTCCACATCTTCATATTAGAATAATTTTAGAGCAGAGAGGTGCGTGCACAGCAGAATATCAGTGAGGCCGAGAAAATTGTAGCAACAAAGATGATAGATTCTACCCAGGCTCAGATAGCGTAAGAAATAGTCGTAGCTCATCACGCAGAGCTATAATGCTTCATTGACAGATTATGTGGCGAGATTCCCAACGTAGTCCTCCCAGCCTCCGCCACGCTTCAAGCCAAAATTGAGAGCCTGGTTGCAGCCCTCAAAGCTTCCAAGTCTGAGACCCAGATTGTCAAGGTTGATTTTGAGCAACAAATTGTTCCATTGCAAGCGAAGCTCCAGCCTGAGACCCCTCCAGAGGTACGCATGCAATGGGTCGCGCTAGTAAAGACAACATTCACCAACATCTCCATGAACGTTGAGAAGCATTTGGATCTCCTAGAGAAAGCCATGGGACTATGGACCTTTGTGCAGACAGATCTATTAGTCAAGAAAATTACCCAGGAGCTGTGTGCGAAGGAGCAAGAGTTCGATGAATTGTAGGAGGCTTTGCCTACATTCATCCCTACTCAGTGAATGGCACGCCTTCAGACCAGCCAGGCATTGTGGGATGAGTTTGAGTAGCTCTGCCACAAGAAAAAAATCATGAAAGATCATATGAAGCCATGGGCGGATGAGGCCATGAAACTATCCCAAGATCTTGATCTAGAAGTCCAAAACCTAAACCAAACGTTACAGAGCATAACTTTTGCCACTGAAGGGCCGACTTCATAAAAGTTGGTGGAGACCATGCAGAGCATAGAAAATCAAAGTGTAGGTGTCTTGGCACCATTTTCAGTTGCTATCGAAGAGCTCCGGAACAAAATAAAGAATCCAGTGCTAGTGTGACTCAGGACGAGTCACAAGATTCTGTTGGGGGCCTGTTGGAGTACGATCCCCTAAGTTTGACCATTTTTTGCCATATTTTTGTAATATATTTTGCAAGTTTAGATGTGCACAGGGGCTTTGGGGTGGGTCAAATCCCCTCATAAATTGTAATGGGTCAAAAGGGTAGAACAAAGGGCTGCAAACCATGGTTTACAAACCCTAGAGTAGCGCAGGCTAATAATATAAATAGATGTCTAGATCGAGCCTACGAAGGTAGTTTTTGGATAAGCCTGAATGTTGATGTTAGATCTGGTGACTTTGTGATATTTTGTGTAGATTTTTCTGGGTAGAAGGCTCCTACTGGCTATGTGCACAGATACCTTAGTTCTGCTTTGTGTGGACCCCACTGGCTGTGTGCACAAGTTGTTCAAGGGTTTTGTATGAAGCATCTAGGCTAATATTAATAAAGGAATTGTTGTTGCGAATATCTGAGTTTGAAATGATGTTATGAATGTTTCTGTATCTGCTTTCTGATTCCTATATTATCTGCAATTGGATCTCTTGCGCAACTGTGTTTAAGTTTATATGAATGATTAATGGATAGATCTGATGGTATATGGTTTTGATATTTCTTATTAAGGGTTATTACTTGAATTCTAGATGTTGTGTTAACTTGTGCAAGGTATTCTGTATATTTGACCTAAAATCTGTCTGTAAGGGGTTCCTGGTTTGGGATGTTGTTGTGGAGGTCTGTTTATGGTTACTTCGGATATTAAGGCACCCACATCATTCAAACCTCTCTCAGGGTGTGGAAACCTGGTTCCAACACCCCCATATACTGCTTCAGGTGAGACTTTGACTTGTGCAAGCAGATCACTGCCGAAAGGGCTAGTAGTAAGATGGTTTTGTTGGTTAACCTCAACTCCGAACCTGGGTCAAGACACCTCAAGCCAACAACACTTTATGCATAATTGATAAAGGGTCTTCAAGGTTAGCTGCCAATGATGGATCCAAAATTTTTAATTCAATATGCTGTGCAATAATAATTGTTGGAGGGTAGCTCAAGTTTGGGCGCAATTTATTTTCATAGGACCGGTAACAATTTAAAATATAGTACCATTTATCACTAAATGTGTGACTTATGACTAGAGGATATTTGTACTTCAAATTAACATTTCAAATCACATATTGGGAGAAAAATATTGCTTTCAATTTGGAATGTTATTGGCGAGTTGAATAGTTTTATGACCAAGGTTAATCGTGCCTTTTAGTTTTGGCTTCATTGCGGGCTATGGATGCGACCTAAGATTTTAATTCCAGTGTTTAGATCTTTTGGATGTATTTTTAGTGTATTTCATGGATGTGACATAATTTTAATTGAATTCACATGACATTAAACCGTAAATCCAAAGCACCACAATTTTATTGAATACGACCTAGAAATTTTGGCATGATGATGACAAGAAAATTAGAAGGGGATTCAAAATGAACTCAGGCCAACTATATTTAGCATACAAAGGCTGGGTAATTTTTTGATAGAATAGAAGTTGAGACTGAGATCTAAGTGGGACTTTAGGCTTCTTGTGCAAGGAAAAATCCCATAGAAAGATCACATGTCCAGGTTGAGCACAGAAGTAATAGGGAGGAAGATGTGCATTAGATATTATAAATACACATGGCTATGGGAACATATCAATTTGGTAGTCAGTGAATAGAACAAAAGATGATGATTCCCTATGAGGTGGTTACAACTTGAAAATATGCAGTGTATTTATCACATGCATTAGAGGTAAGCAGAGTTGCAAGTTCTTTCATCCAAAAATAAAAAGTGAAGGTTTCACAAAATGATTCACAAGCTATTTCAGGTATTTTAGGCAATGTATCATGGCTGAAAAAGTACACAAAATTAAGAAAATTTTTCATAATTTTAACAGTTAAAAATGGACAAACATGCAACATGAAAAAAAAAAAAATTGATAATAGAGTTCACCCATTTTGGGATACGTCTCTGGGTCCAAATTCCAGTGCGAGCTCTTTATTATATGATCAAATGATTAATAAATCAGCATAAACGCTTCAATCTATCATTGTGTCTAGAATGCTGAAAAAACCTTGTCTATGCTCTTCCTAAGCTCAAAATGGCTGAAAAATGAGCAAAATATGAACCTTTTACTAAACTAGTCTACAAACTTCTCTACAAAATGACTTGGATCTAATAACTATTCAAAAAAAGTTTCATAGTTTGATTAGTAAGGCGATGGGATAGTTGGGTGGAGGTCACGGGTGTGACCCACACCTCCCGCCGTTAGTTCCGTTGTATTGTTTTTAAATACTAAATTTTAAAAAAATGGGCCAAAGCCCCCTCTGAATCTCATTTCGTCGATCATATGTGTTAGACTAGGAGGTAACTCCACAAATTGAACGCTAAATTTGATGGAGGGTGCTCATGAATATATACATAAAGGTGAGACCGTTGGGATTCATTTCCTAATGTCTCTTAGACTTCCTTATTTCCTATTTTATACTAATATACAATTTCACCCAATCCCTTAGGATTAGGTGTCAACAATATGGTTTCATGGGACCGAGGGTCATGGCACATAGGCCACACACCCTCCTTTCCCAGCTCCCTATTCTATGTATGCATGTGCCCTGGGCTATTGGGTTTTGGGCGCAGGCACGGTTCCATGAGTACCGCACCCCCAATTACTTTGTCGATGGTCGTATGCCATGCCAAAAAAACCAAGGACCGAGCCAGTCAGTCACGCCCTCCCACCAACCGATCCACCGTTTCAAAATAAATATAAATGGCCACCATTGTATTAACAAGAACCATTTTATCTCGATCGATCAGGAAATTGGTTTGTTGGTTGGAGGTCATGGGGTTGAACCTTATAGATCCTCTCAGTCAATTAACAAAGTTTTTGGAAAAATTCCTAAGGCCACGTGGTGACCTCTAGCAATGCCACATGGTGCCCTCTGATTGACCCACGTGATGGCATGTGATTGGATGAAAAACAATCCCATTCACCAATAACCAGTTGGCACTTGTCCTCATGGGATTGGCCCACCTGCATACATGTATAACCCAGTCATCCTGCTGACATAAACACCATGTCATTGTACAGACTGCCACGTGGCATCTGTACCTACACACTTAACCCTGCACTTTGAATTTTTTACTATTTTCTAAAAACTTTAGAACATGATAACTTCCTCATATGGTGTCAGATAGAGGCGATTCAAACATTTTTGGAATTAGAGCAAAGACCTCTACAAATTGGAGCTAGTATGAGGAGGTTTTGAGCACTTTCATTTTTTAGCATATTTTTTATCCCCTGGTCACTCCTCCCCACTAGAATATTTTGGACCACCAAAAGTATGTTTTTACTCAATAAGTAAGTGAGGGTACAACTCCATCACTTTCCCTATACCTATCCACCTTTATTTTCTTTTATTGGTACCTTTGAGCCCCACACAAAGTACTCCACATCACCTATGTGTTGACTTATTATTCTCCTGTCAAAAATATAATCTTCCTAAAACTCATTTAAACATTCAGGAGAAAATTATTCTATAGATGGGATCTGTACATTCTCTTCTTGATCAACGATCATAAGAGACTCATACAATCTCAATTTTTCCACATTCCCAACATAATAAATTTGTGTGTAAGGTAGAAAATCTAATAGGAAAGCATTGTTACAATTTTTCTCCAAGATTTTGAAAGAACCATTGCTAATTGTCTTGATATTTTTACCTTTACCTTGTAATCTTTCCTTGCTTATGTATAACCAAACTTGATCTCCCACTTGAAAATCATGATCAACCCAATGATTATCAAAGTCTTTCTTTGTACTTGGATTGGATTTTCTCTAGCTATTCTTGTACCCTTTGATGCACTAATTGGTTTTTTTCAATAAAATTCTTGGATTTTTCCACATTACTATGTCCATATACTGAAATATCTTTACTAAAGATAAAATCTAAAGGATACTTTGGCAAATAACACAAACAAGTTTCAAATGGAGATACTTGTGTAGATGAATGCTTGGCATGATTTTAGGAATTTTGGATGTAATTAAAATGCTCATCCCAAAATTTAGTATTCTTACCACAATATCCTCAAAGGAGATTCGTTATTTTTCTGCTCACTACTTCTATTTGGTCATCGGTTTGTGGATGGAATGTTGTGCTCTTCTTCAACTTTGTGCCCATGAGTTCCCATAAACTTGACCAAATCTTCTCAATATATTGAGACTATTGATTAGAAATAATCAAAGTAAGTATCTGAAAATGAACCCATACAATTTTGAAGAAAATATTTGTATTTTTCTCAGTTGTGACCAATTTCTTACAAGGCATCAACACACACTTTTTGCTAAAATGATCAACTACAACATATAAATAATCATGACGTTTCCTAGAAATTGGCATTCCTCCAACAAAATCCATAGAAATACTTTCCAAAGGATGAGAAGGGATAAGAAGTGGAGTGTACAAACCCAATTTTCTATTACTTGGCTTGCTGGTAGCGCACATAGAAAATCATTTTACATATCTTGATACAGTTTCATTCATACATGGCCAATAACAATACCTCTGTAGTTGAGAAACTTTTTTTCCTACACCAAAGTGACTAGAAATGAGAGAAGTATGGGCTTCCCTTATGACATTGACTCTTTCACTCTATGGAATACACAATTTTCCAAGATGATACAAAAACTTGCTATGGATATGATAATTCAACTCTTCAACAAAATTTCCTTGACTCAAAGTTGCATAAACATCTTTAAAATATTCATCTTGAGCTTATTGTTCAATATAAATTTCATGCATGACTAAGTTATGCTTAAGAATGAAAAATGCATTAACAATAGGCCTTGATAATAGATCTGCAACTTTGTTGTAAATAACTTTCCTATACCTGATAACCAAATTAAATTGATGTAAAAATCCCATCCATTTGAAATGTTTGGCTTGTTGTAGCTTGGTTTGCGATTGTAAATATTACAAAGGTTGATGGTCAATTTGAATAATCGTTTCTTTACCCATCAAATAATTTTCCCACTACTTCACGCTTTGTACAAAAGAATACAACTCTTTATCACAAGTTGGATAGTTAATTACTACATTTGAAAATGTTTCACAATGATAACATATTGCCTTACCATGCTACATCAAAATTGCTCCCATAGCACATTTTCTTGCATCGGCTTGAATTTCAAATGGCTATTTAAGATCTAGAAGTGTTATAACTGGTGTTGTACTAATTTTATCTTTCAAAGTTTCAAAGGCTTTCTACTCCTTTCCTCCCCACTGAAATACATGTTTCATACTTTTCAAAGCATGTAATGGTGCTGCAACTAATGAGAAGTTAGCGATAAATTTTCTCCAATATTGGCCTTCTCCCAAAAAGCTCCTAAATTTCGTTACATTGTTCGGTTTAGGACAATTCAAATAAAATCAATTTTGTAGGGATAAATATTCAATTCACCACTTCCATAGATATGGCCTAAGTAAACCAAAGAGGTTTCCCAAATTCACATTTAGACATCTTCAAATAAAACTTTTCCTTTTTCAAGACATATAGAACTTTCTTTACATGCTTGACATGCTCTTCATGATTCTTACTAAAAATCAGAATATCATCTAAGTAGAATAAGTTAAAATCATTAAGGAATTGTCACAATACACCATTAATAGCTCTCATGTATGTGGAAGGTGCATTACAAAGCCCAAACAACATAACTTACCACTCAAACAAACCTTGTTTTGTCTTGAAAGAAATTTTCCAAATATCATCTTCAATAATCCTTATCTAATGATAACCACTTCTTAGGTCTAACTTAGTAAAATAAACAACACCCTTTAATTGATCTAGAAAATAATCAATTCGAGGAAGAGGATAACTATCCTTTATGGTAATATTGTTCAAAGCTCATAAATCCACAGGCATGTGCCATGTCATCTTTCTTTGGAACTAGAACAATAGGAGACCCATAAGGATATGTACTAGGTATGATGACCCCATTGTAAAGCACCTCTTGAATTTTCTTTGTAATATTTTCATTCTCCAAAACTTACATTTTATACATGAGAATATTTGGAAGTAGTTCATCTTGCTGCAATTGTATCTCATGTTTGCTTCCTCTTTTTGGAGATAACCCTTCCAGTTCTTGAAACATCTTGCATAAGTATTAACACCTTCAACCAATTAATTCTTGAGTTTATAATCACATCTCCAGAAAGCTTCATATTCAATAGTATCTTTAGCTTTAATAATCAACAACACAAAATTCTTACTAGCATTCACAAGCCTTTTCACTTGACCTACACTAACAAGAGATAATTTCATCTTCTTGCAATGTGCTCTAACAATATACTCAACTCCATATTTGAAAAATATGATATTTGTTCTAATGAAGATAGAATATGGATTTTCGGTCATATAATATGGACTCCCTAAGAAAATCCCAAAATATCAAGTGGTACAACATCAAGCTCTACCTCATCTATAAAATTAGCAGTGATAACAAATTTGAATTTACATTTTCTTGTCACTTACAATTTGGAATCATCACATACCCAAACCAAAGGGTAAGGTTTTGTATGAGGTGTAGTCGGTAAATTAAGTTTTTTGACAATTGCTTCAGAGATAATATTGAATTGAGATGCACTATCAAATAATGTATCAACCTTTGTATGTTTTGTAATGATCCTCATATGAAAAATCTCACTTCTTTCTTTATCATTTTTAGATTCAACATGCTTGCTAGAATAACTAGTAATTGTGTTATAAGCTACAACTTTCATCCCCATGGCTATGATTTTGGTTTCATCACTCGACTTATATCCTAGATCTTGTTGAGTTGTAGAAACGGTGTTTTGTTTCCCCTTGTTATTGACCACTTTTGGTCTCAATTTTGGATGTAATTTCAAATAATGGTCTTCATCATGGGCATATTTTGAGCAATGTTTACAAGTAATTTTATCTCCCTCTTTCTTGATAGTAGCATTATTCTTACCTTTTCCTTTAAATTTTACCTTTCCTTTATCTCTAGATTTAAAGGGTTTCTTACTCGACTCTTGTGGAACATTCTTGCCTCTTGATTCTAAATGAGTTTCCTGAAAACATAATTCATCTATATTGGTGGGATTAAAAATAAGTACAATATGTCTCAAATAACTATGTAATCCACCTATATACTAAAGGAAAGTACCTTGTGAGGTTAAATCAACACCTAATATTAATGCTCTTTTTCTAAATTATTGTGTGTAACTTTGGACACTCTATCCTTTAACTTGTATAAAATTTTTCCAATCCATTATTTATTTTTGCATGTAACCTTATGGATAAAATTGCCTTCTGAATGCAACTATAAAATCATTTCAATAAGAGAAAATTTTACTAGTTTTCTTCAATTCTTCTTGAGTTTTGGCCTCCACCAAATGAGAGATGCACCTTCCAAGTGAAGAGAAGAAAGCTCGATCTTTGTGACATCATCATCAATATTTTGATTCCTGAAATAAACTTCAATTTGACAAACCCCATTATCCAATATTTCAAGATTTACTTCTCCATCATACATTGGAAATTCAAACTTGACATCAAGATTAAGAAAAGGAGGCTTAGTATGTCATGTTGGAGATGTAGGAGGAGTAGATCTATGTGAAGAAGGAGGTGAAGAAGGAGGTGAGGATGTAGGCGAAGGAGGAGGAGGAGGTGGAGGCTTGTTCCCATTACTACCATCACTTTGTTTTTTATTATAAATTTCTCCTTAAAACCGTGTTGTTCTCTCATTATGAAACACTTTCACCATCTCAGTCATATTAGAGAAATATTTTATAAAAAATCATTCATCCTCAAACATAATTTATTGTCCTTGTCCTTCTTCATGTGCCATGACTTGTGGAGTTTGTGGCTTCCTTGAACCAATTTGAGGGTTAGGTTCTTCAAGTGATCCTTCTCCTCTTCTCAATTTAGACCTTGTAAGCATTCAAAAACCTTGCCAATTTTTACAAACCTTCACAAAAACCATGGTTAGATACCAAACCAATCCAAAAATAAAAAGTGAATATTTCAAGAAATAATTTGCAAGCTATTTCATGTATCTTAGGAAATGGATCATGGTTGAAAGAGTACACAAAATTAAGTAAATTTTTGCAGAATTTTAATAGTTAAAAATGGACAAACATGCAACATCAAACACAAGAAAATTGAAAATGGAGTTCACCCATCTTGGGCTACGTCTTCAGGTCAAACTTCTAGTGTGACCTCTTTATTATATACTAAAATGTTGAATACATTAACATATAATATACAATTTACAAAAATAACATTGTCATTGCATCCAGAATGCTCAAAATCCCTTGTCTAGGCTCTTCTTGAGCTCACAAAAGCTTAAAAATGAGCAAAATATGACCCTTTAACCAAACTAGTCTACAAATTGGTCTACAAAATGTCTTGGATTTTCTATTTTTTCAAAAAAACTTGCATATTTGAATTGGTAGGGTGTTGGGATGGTTGGGTGGATGTCACGTGTTCAACCCACACCTTTGTCCATTGGTTCTGTTGTATAGTTTTTAAATATTAAATTTTTAAACAATGGGTTGAATCCCCCTCTGAATCCCATGCTACCAGTCATATGGTTTCATGGGACCTAGGGTCGTGGGCCATAGCCCATGCAACCTCCTAGCCCCACTATTGGTTCCATGTCTACATGTGGCTTGGTTTGTTGGTCCCTGGGCACACGAAGGGTGCCACATGACCCACACCCTTGATTAATCTACTGGTGGTCATATGAAATGCCAAAAACCAAGCACCAGGATGATCAAGCATGCCTAAAGGCCCATCTTCCCCCCCCCAAGCGATTTACTATTACAAACTAAATATAAATGGTTTTTTTGTATTAACCATAGCCATTGTATTCCAATTAGTCAGGTGGTTGGTTTGTTGGTTTGATGTCATGGGGTCGAACACCACAGATCCTATCAGTTAGTTAAAAAAAAATTGGCACTATTATTAAGGCCGTGTGGCTGCCTATCATAGGGCCATGTCGAACCCTATGATTGGCCAACGTGGTGGCCTATGATTGGCCCAAAAACAATCCCATCCACCAATAACCAGTCACCACTTGTCCTCACGACATTGGCCCAAATTCCTATTCATACAACCAAATCATCCTATTGATGTCAGCACCATGCCAACGTACGTAATGAAACGTGGAATATATACCCGCACAATCAACCATACACTTTGACAAAAAAAAAAATCCAAAAAATTCAAAACACAATAAATTCCTCATACGGTGTCAGATTGAGGTGATTCAGGCATCGTTGGAATCATAATGATGAGCTCTACAATTTGGCACTAGTTTCAAGATATTTCCATGTGGAAGTGGATGGGGTTCTAGGTTTTATTTGTGACTTAAGGTTAATCATAATTTTATTTCATAGAGAAATTCACATTCTTAAATGGATGCTAAGACCGTGATCTGTGAACAGAGGATCATTGAAATTCAACACACTAATGCAAGTCACATTTCTATATTATAGATGTGGGCTCCATTACATCTTCCCATACCAAAGAGTGCACATATCCTTTGTTTTCAACTGAATATTATTCAATAGATTTAAATAAATAGTCCACAACAACATTATTTATGACATCTAACAAATACTCTTCGCTAGCTGGGACACCCAAAGTGGAGTCTATACATGCACAAGTCAATGTTTCGCAAATTGTTGCTAGTCCATGAACAACATTAACACATGTTTCAACATATTGATTATCATAATTTTTTAGGACAAGGAAAGAAACACACACTGTCTTCAATATGATCCATTTATCTGCAATTAAAAACTCATATGCAAAGAAACCTAGTGCTAATGCCGATCCTCGCTTTTCTACTACATTAGGATCACTCCTCAAAACTTGTAAACATTTTGATGTTATGTCTCTAACAAGTAAAGCATCTGCAGAAATAAGGTAGGTACAAAAATATTGCTTTAGAGCTTCAATGGCACAAACCTAGATTTGTGTGTTTAAATGCCTCAAGTTAGCATTCAAAGTATCCAGTAAAATCTCATGTGTCTTTGGGGATAAAGGTATGTGTGAAATTGAAGTAAAATTAATAAGTCTTGAAACAAATGAACACCTAATTTCTCCACCTTTCCCATAACGTAGACGAGCTTTCTCAATTGTCGTTACTATGCCAACAATAACTTTCTATTTATCTAAAGTAAATATATGACCATATTGATGCAATGCTAAAGAAACCTCTAGAATAGCTAAGATAGCTTCATGGTGCAAATTCAAGTCAGCTGAAAGTGTTCATGGTATAAGCTTGTCCATGACTACATCCCCAAAGTACACTACATCATATTTCACCAAAGAAAAAGTGAAACTACTGCCAATTTGTGCAAACCCATATCCATGTGGGAAAATTCCTTGTCTTCGAAAATTTTCTTGGAAATATGTTGTAGCTTCTAGTATTCATTCAATAAAAATAGTGAGAATATGATGAACAATTTTGTCTAATATTCCTTTCGTAACTGATTGAGAGTAATCATGACCAAAGGCCCAATAGACATATGCTGAAACATCATGTACATGTGATCTAACACTATGTGCACCTTGCCAAATGTCATAATGTAATGCCTTTACTATAAAAGGAACCAGTCAGGGAGTTGACCTGGAAAAAAAAATCCTCTACGATAAAATCCATCCAATGCTAAGAATACTCCATGCCAAGAAACATAGATCCCAAAAATTCATCAACCAAAACAACTATTAAGCATCCTGTAACTTGTCCAATACCCGTTGCTATTAAACATTTAACAATAGTGTCGTTATGCCTTAAACAAGATAATAATTATTCAATTATTTCCTCAATGAAATCTGGCACATCCATTTCTTATTTTTCTTTATAATTTTCTATAGTTTTATTTGATTCCTTCTTTGATTCATTTTCATGGTTTGTACTAGGAGCTATAGATAAAAGATTTTCTCCCAAAAATATGTTCCTTCCCTTCATCCCATTGATTATGAAGCATTTCATTCTTCTCTGGTAGAGACTGGAAGAGCATTTTTTTTAGGGTTGCAATAGTGAAGCTGTCATTTGTTACAACTAGGTTATATAAAGAAATAATTTATTGTTGTGAAAATCCCCTTCTATGGACCAGAGGATCCATCGATTTTTTAATTGGTGTTTTAAAATACCTTTTAATATCTATTTGACTTTAAGATAGAGCCGGTTGATCATAATTCCCAAGTTTATGGTCATAGAAACAACAATTGGAATATGCTATCATATAATGCTCCCATGGAAAGTAAACACTTGCAGGAAATAAATATTTGTCCCCTAGTATGAATGAGATCTAATGCATTGTTAAATAAGGGAATATAGTGATATAAAAAGGAAAAAAATCCATTTAGCACAATAATATCATTGAAGAGCGCTCCAAGATGGAGAGATTCATAAAAAATAGTCACCTTATGTTATCGCATCTTGGCAGCAAAAGTGCCAATCCCAACATTACAATGAAGACCTATTCTCTATTCACATAATTGATCCATTTTTCTTCCTTTATGAACAAATATTGACTAAGGCTTTTACTATGCTATTGAGGTACTACCAAGAAAAGGGAAATATGTTCCAATATCTACAAAAGATACATCAAGCCCATAAAATGTATGACTTCAATCATCTTAATGGGAATAACTTTAAGTAAGATAGGCCATCAACAAGCTACCGAGATCCCTCTTCACATTATGTAGCCAAAACTACAAACATATCCAAGAAAGGAGTGTTCTTGGAGATATGTTATCCTTGTTTATTCACAAAGATAAACTTTAACACTTATACTGCCAATTTTGGAAAAGGTGATATATGTCAGTACTAAGATGACATCAGTCAATTGTAATTGTTATAAAATTATATATTACAGAGCAAGGGAACACATAAAATATGTGGAAACAAAAACATATAAATAACATATAAAAAAAGAGAGACACAGATATATCTGGTTCACCCATCTTGGGCTATGTCCACAGAAACAACTGGTCCTCCCTTTATATCACCCAACAAAATGAGGAGACACAACCTAAAATAGATCCGTTGTAATATCCTCTACTCTCTCACATAGTCCCCCAAAAATAATGTAAGGGTCAAATACATCAACTCCAACGTGCATATAATTAACATTTAACTAGTCTAATGATGCATTAGAATTTCTACCATGACATTGCCATCACTGCCATTGATAATTGTCATGAAAATGCCACTAGGTGATGGGAACCAGGGCAAAGAAGGTTTACTAAATCCATTTCCAATGAATACAAATTATGTCATGGGACATAAGGCTTAAAAATACATCATTAAAATGATGACTTACCCAAACCCTAATACATCCATAGGATTAAGATCCAATATCATTGGATGCATATACAATAAGTACGCATTGTAAAGACATGCACATCAATTAATATTGATGGAAATTGAACCACTAGGAGATTCGACTGATTCAAAACATGAACATAACCTTTGATATTTATATGAATAGAGAGCGGGGGGGGTTATTCATGCAAGGTAAAAATTTAGGGTGTCGTTGTTAGGTACAACAATTGGTGAACCACTAGTAGAATCCAAAATCTCTACCTACATCCCTATAGTAGACCGAGTCTTACTAATAGTTCAAGGAAGTCTTGAACTAGAAACCATGGGTATTGCTTTGAGTTACTTGAACTTTTATGAATATTACCTTCCCCTATCTCCCAACTAGGGCCTGTCAGCATTACACACTAAAACAAGAGCTCATACACGTAATTTTTTTATGATGATGCAGAGAACATGATAGAGGGATTATTGTATTCAAAAATTTAAAGTGAGTTTCCAGTGTTTCTCTACTACCAACAGGTCTATTCAATACCCGAAGGGAGTCACTCAATAAATAACAAGAATTTATTACCTTCCAACAAGCCTATTCACTACCCCAATAAAGTTTCTTGCCTCACCTCTAGGTGCAGGAAGCCTTTCCCAATCCTTTAACCTATATTTAATTAATTTTCTTTTTCATGCACATTGGAATCATTTGTTAGGATTTTATTGTTCCAAAAAGGATGAGGGATCCGACCTAATTTACGGGAAAGAGAGTTTGTTTCTTGTTTCACATAAAATAAAAGATTTTCCTGACTTAGGTTTTCCCTCATGCCACATTTCTACATGATATCTTCAACTGAAAAATGGATAGTGAAATCATATCATGAAATATTCAAGACCAAAACGGACACAGGGTTCAGGTTATATATATAGGTCATATGCACTAATTAGGGTTACCCACGATAACAAGTTCATATTTTCCTTGTTGATGAGTTTGAATCATAAGAAATATGTTAGGGACATAGTTTTAGTAATGGAGCTACGATAGGCTATCTCTTGGAGCAACCATCACAACCATGTACGAGCATTTAATTAGGTTTTTAGCATTAGGGAAAGTGAACAAATAAGTGCTTCTAGGGTTTCGCCATATGGAAAGAGGCATCAGGGAAACTCTTCACGGAATCAAATTTTTGTAGGGAGCATGCATTTAACAAGGCTTGTGAAATCTTATGCAATGTCATGCAACTTAGAGAACAAATTCAATGCTAGGTCAACTACAATAAAATGCAATGTAAGGAGAGGATAAAATAAGTGCAAGCTAACAAAAAGTGAATGACAAGGGAAAAATATCTCGCCAATAAACGGAATAACAAGATGTTTCATATTAGGAGAGTATACTTCCAATTCAAAATCTAAGATAGTGATATTTCAACTCATAGATAATGCCCCGAATTGGTGGGATGACCTAGAGTGACAATTTCACCTCACGCTTGACACTTTACCTAAGATTTATTTTAGGAAAGGTTTAGGAAGAATTGCATACCAACATATTATGAATAACAACAAGTAGGGTCCTTCCATGCTTTAGTGCAAGGAAACCACATGGTAGATGAGATTGCAATCATGTAATTGGTTAAATATGTCTCCTACATGGATATTGATAAGCGGAAAGAAAATTGCTTTGTTTATGGATTGAACCATAATATTGGGGAAATAGTTTGGATGTCAAAACCATTCTCAATTGTGGAATCTATTGTAAATTCTTGCTATGTATAAGAGCACTTGGACTTGAAAGGGTGGAGAAAATCCATTTTTCCACAATAGCCAAGGTTTGTGGGGAAGGTCTCTTGGACCTTCTCTAGGGGAGGAAGTTCAAGGCCATTGTAAGATGGAAATAAGGTTGTACTCAAAAAAATTGCAACAAGGATTTCAATGGTTTCCTATGCAACTTCATTGGTAGCTTCATGGACTCTTGCAAGTTAAGGTCATATGTGTGGAGTTTCAAGTTAAGGTCATATGTGTGGAGCTACAAGTAGGGGCAAGGGTCCTAGGTGAAGGATTTATTTCTAGAGAGTGCCACAACATTCTTTTCAATTTCTACCTTGTATTAATTATTGGGGATGGGATGAGAAGACAACCACCATCATATTGATGTCATAATTGATAACCGCAAAAATGAACACCAATATTCCATGGTAGAAACCTCATGTATGATCAACCATGTAAAAGTTTAAAAAAAAAATTGATTCTGGTACTACATATAGTTTCATTTCACCAATTGCATTAAAAAAATGTGGGTTGGCAACCTATGGGCATGATGAATTTAAACAAGTTGAGATGGATTATGGGGTAAAACAAGTAGTAGGAAGTGGTGTTGACCAATGTCGAGTAAACCTCGGGGTGTGTACAACTAAATTGAAGGAATATATAATTGTTTTGGGGACGTATGATGTAATTGTCATAATGGATTGGCTAGAAGCCCATTAAGATTTGGTAGATTACTTAAAAAAATAAAGTGATTTTATTAGATGATGAAGGTAGGTCAATTGAGATTTTTGGTATCAAGAGAGGAGTGCCTGTACAATTCATCTTGATGATGAAGGTAAAAATTCATCTCCAACAAGGTTGTAAATTAGATGTGGTCATGGTCATAAGTGATAAGAAGGAACCCTCCCTAGATCAACACATAGTTATATCACAATTTGAGTACATTTTCGAAAAAAGAGTTGCTAGGATTACCTGTTAAGAGGGAGATAAATTTCACAATCGAGCTAAAACATGGTGCAAATTCAATATCTAAGAAAACCTACAGGATGATGCCTCTAGAAATTTGTGAGTTGCAGTTAGAGCTAAAGGAGTGTTGACAGTGCTGGAAAATTTTCAACCAAAGCGGGTTTCCCTGATGTGAAGTCACAATTAGACCTCACATCATTTGGAGTAGGAGCCCCATTCGGAGTATCGACCCGACCAACATAAATATAAGTTTTTCCTTGGCTGAAACGTATCACATAAGGGAGTATCCACATAATCTTTTAAATCAACAAGTAAGTTCACACTATGAAAAACCAATTGCAACGTGTAAACATAGTCTCACGAGAGAGAAATAAAAGTGAGCATCTAGAAGGAAAGTAATAGTACTATACTAAGAGACACACTAGATTAATAAAAGGTTTGTTAGTTATCTAGCAAAATATTTCACATAGATGAAACAAAAAGTAAAGAAAATACAACACACATTCAACTAGATAAGCACTAAATCCACCGAAGTAGTTCAATTTATTTAGTACAAATGAGAACAATATATATCACAAACATTCAAAAAACAGTATTACAACATTTACGACATATGCATGAAAGAGTGCTAGATCAATGAGCTCCTGGTTATTAGGTGAAATATCCAAGTACACAATTACAATGGCAACTCACTAGCTCTAATAGTGGAACATTAAGTCACTTCTTACTTCTCCAAATAATGATCTTCTCTCATATGCTAAGCTGGAGAAGCCAAGGCTAGATATCCAAAGGCTAAGCCTCCAAAATCCCTTTTCTTGATTTATGAGGGTGTATTTATAATACGAGGAATGACCTTTCATATCCCCATGACTCTTGAGCTTTCCTAATGACTCTTCGACTTCTAATGTGACCTTTAGACTTCTATATGACTTTTGGACTTTTCCTAAAGACTCTTTTGTCCATATATGACTATGTGACTTTTCATATTCCACATATGACACTCAGAATTACACACATTAAATTTTGTCCTTTCCTTTTGATAATTACATCATTACATGAAAAAATGATGTTGAAAGACACATGGACACACATGACATTATGATGACATTGATACAAGTCACAACTTGACAATGATGACATGGACTTCATAATGAATTGGGTATACCAAGTTGTTCTTCTTGCTTCTTTTTCATTAATATTAATGAGAGGTTTGTGCAGTACTTCATCTTCATGAAATATCGACGTTGTCCTTCATATTCACCTTCCAAGAGGTTGAATGATATGGAGTATTTAATATGATCTTGATCTTCCAACTTCTGTCGCAATATAGTGCCATTTCATCTTCTTTCTCAATGATCAACTTGTCTTTAAAACTTCATGAGTTTCTTCTAGCATAGTCTCATTCTCCCTTTATTCAATCATCATCCTATCATGTTAAGATATAATACCTGCAACTATATATCACTTATGACAAGATGATATTACCCCTAAAAACTCCTAGTCTAGCTTGCTTCGGGAAAATAAATGATGGGGCTAGAACTGGGTATTGTATTGGGAGGAAGTCTCAGGGATTTTGTAGTGCATAGTTCCAGGGGTCAAAAGTGATGGAATTAAGCTTGATATTGATTAATGTATAGTTTTGTAGGCCTAGGAAAGATGACTACGCAGTTGATGAGCTCAGTGAGTAAATCTTGAGACTTGAGACTGTGCAATGTGGAGTTTTAGAGATAGATTGGTGACTCGTGAGTGGATATCATAGTTGAAAAATTCAAGAAATCAGAGAGGCATCTTGATGACTGAGACTACATGATTCATAACAAGAGACTAGCTAGGAGGCAGGGTTGCATAGTTTCTGAGGGAAGGGAGGCAATCCTTGAGTACTATGATTTAATAATTCACAATCCTTTGAGGTGAAAACTATGCATTGTGTAGTTGTAGGAGGAAAGGGTTCAACTTGAGGCTTGTTACTACGTAATTCCCAATTCAAGGAGGCTAAGTGAGGTCAAGTTGATCGAGAAAAGGATTCTTCCAAAATTTGACTAAGTGTGGGATCAATGAAGCATATATCAAACCAAGGCAAGAATTGAACATGATCACACACTCAGAACAATCAATAAAACAACATAGAACACTTAGCACTCAGAAACAACATGATCCCCTTAATGTAATGGCGAAACAATACTCTCCTTTAAGTGTGACACTTAGGGTACACTTTGCGATGATAGTGAAGAAACTTGTACGATAGTGCTCAAGACTTTTGGAATAAGTCTAAAGCATGTATTTATGATGAATAAGACATTTTAGTGTAGGAGAATGCATCAAAACTTCCCTTTAAGAATGTACAATTGACTCCCTTCGACTAGGTGCAACAATCCTTTGCAACGATAGTGATGAAACTAGTATGAAAACGCATGAAAATTTGGGAATGGATATAATACATGTCTATATGATAAATAAAACCCATTGACACTAAATTTTCCCCTTGAAATGAACCATAAATCCACCTTTTTCGATGTGTGACACTTCCCATGCCAAAGGATGACACTTGCAAAGGCTTAAAGAAAGCAAAAGAGACACATTCCAAATCAAAGATAACATAAAAACAACACTTATTAAAGTAAAAGAAATGAAAAAAGATAGTTGCTAACATGAAAAAGACACTTGCGAAAACAAAGGTGCACCAATGCAATAGTTGAGAAAACTCACCAAAATAGAAGTACAACCACAATCAAAGTGAGGGAGACTGTCAATGGAGAGTGCACAATTACTATCACCATGTGTTGAGTAGTACACTAGCTTATGGACTGTGTAGTCACTGTGACTAGTGAATTTTCAAGCCTTGCCTTCAAGATATCTTTGTAATGCTCATATGAGCTTGCATAGAAATATGTGTTTGTGAATTTTTTGAGAAATGAACATGCATAAGAAAGTGACTTTGACACTTATAATATAATGGGACATCTACCAAACATGAAGCAAATATGAATTATCATGGAATGACATATACAAGTAGGCTCCAAAATTCAAGTGCAAGGAAAATTTTGGAGGGTTTTTTTCGCAGCGACAAACACAGGGCTGCTAGATTTGGGATTTATGAGACCAATTATTTCACCTTAGTGTGAATTAATGATTTTTTTCAATAAGAAATATGGCTCCTTAATATTGTGCATATATTTTAGGGACTTGAATCAAGCCTCAATAAAGAATAGGTACGTGATACCCATAATAGATGATCTCTTTAATCAATTGAAGGG